>CM054058.1:212273965-212379215 GCA_028641055.1 Alopecurus myosuroides | reverse complement strand
AATTTCAGAGTGTGGCATAGAAGCAAACCCGGAAAAGATACAAGCCATTAGCAACGTACACAAGCCGGCTTGTTTGAAGGATGTCCAAAAACTTATAGGTTGTGTGGCAGCCTTGAGCCGTTTTATAGGTCGACTTGGCGAGAAAACGATTCTCTTATACCGGCTCTTGAAAATGACAGATAACTTTGTCTGGAATCAGGAAGCGGACAAAACATTGGATACTCTTAAGAACAACTCTCTCAAGCTCCTCTGTTAACAGCTCCTAAGCCAAAGGAACCCATGTTACTATACATCGCAGCAAATAACAAAGTAGCCTGTGAGGTGGCAGTGGTAGAACAAGCATAGGAAGGCAAAGATAAGCCGGAACAAATGCCAGTCTGTTATGTCAGCGAGGTCTTGACATAGTCCAAAACAGCGCTATCCACATTGGCAGAAGCGGGTGTTTGGGGTTTTCATGGACAGTCATAAACTGAAGCATTATTTCCATAAGCACCCAATAACAGTGGGAAATCGAGATGGGACCATATCACATCAAATATGAATCCCACACAACTATAAAATCTCATACTTTGATTGACTTTGTTAATGACTGGACAGAGCTACAAGCTCCACCTGAAAAGCCGGATACAAAATATTTGAGTATGCACTTTGATGGATATAGATAGTTGGAGTGCTCTGGAGCTGGAGTGGTGTTAACCTCACCTAGAGGAGATAAATTTCGACATCTCTTGCAGATTTCGTTCAAATGCACCAATAATATGTAGTGTTCCCACATTTAAATAATGTAAGAATACATGTGTTACTGTGCTAGTCCCTGGATCAATTGCTAACACCATAGTACAAAGTGAAATATTATGCAAATGCGTCAAAATCTATTACATCACATGATCCCGTCTTTATAGAATAACATTATTATAGCTTGCATAGTCTTAGAAGACTAGCTCGATACATAAAATTACAGCGGAAAACATAGTACAACATTGAGCCTTATCTTCTTCATGTGGCACAGGAAAAATATGTTAGTTGTAGACTCGAGATTCTAAACTTAATCCTCGCTCGTCATCAGATCTATCTACAATATGAAATATGCGGCCACAAATGGTCAGTACAATTAAATGTACCGACAAGTAACACTACGGTAGATATAAGTGACAAAACTATATTGTATGAATATTTGGTTTGGTGGAGCTTGGATAATTCCACAAAGCAAGTTTTCTCGTATCCAAAGGGCCTGTTTCTAGGTGATGCAGGCTACCTGGAGGGTTTGGCCCAAAAGTGCTTTGATGGGCATTGCGGGGCATTCCATGCTTGTAGCAACCAAACGTGTGGCCCGTTTTTGCAGCTGGCGCGCCTATTTCTAGGTGGTACGGGCTACCAAACGTGCCCCCAAACGTCATTTTTTGTTATGGAAGTATTTTCCCAACTCAGATAATCTTTATTTTAAAATGACAAGCTCAGATAATCTTTCTGACGGTTATAATAGCTATGCACCAATCTAGATGCAACTCAATGCAGGAAGGGGCAGATTTGTCTTTCCGCACTATTCTCCTCTCTTCCTAAATGCTTCGTCCACCGTCCCCCCCAAAGCCCAGACCCCTCTTCCGACCTTGCACACCCAGCGCCCCACGGCGGACTCGCCGCGCGTGCGCAAGATGAACCTAGGACCCGGTATAGTCCAGATTCATAGGATGCCGCAGACTATAAGAACACCCCGCGCTGCATACCGCGCTCCACCCCTTGTTCAGTTAGTTCGCTTTCTTGCACGCGCCCACCAAAAGAACTGCGAGGAAGTCACCGACGAGGCACCAAGTAGCAGCGGCGGGGTGGCGAGGACAGGAAATACGCTTCTTCATTAGAACCTGCAATTGGAACAGGTTTTGAGGTGGGTTCTGATTCTTGCTTGGTACGTTGTTTGCTCTTCAATTTCTACCATGATTTGGTCTTTCGCCCCGAAATCAAGAAAGGTTTATCTTTGTTTTCTTGCTTCGATTGATTCCCTTCTTGATAATTCATTTCCGATGTTCCTCCGTAGGTACTTGGATCATCGGGTTGATCATCCTCGGTTTCAAGAATAGCCCACAGGTAAAACTATCCCGCGCCTATCTCAATTACTCTGATTTTTAGTGCATTGCAGTTCGAAGCGTGTTTAGATAATCAATGTCTTTCTGTAGTTGTCTGAAGAGGTGGATTGAACAATCAAGAACTGCTTTTGAGGTGGCTATTCTGCCATTCTTGGTCTTTCGCCAACAATTTATATGATCTCGTCTCTGGTTTCCTGATTCAAGTCGTACAACGAATTCAAAGTTTGCTTGCCCGATTCAGCGTGTTCTTGATAATCCAATTCCTCGCGTTGGTTTGCAGCTCACAAGTCTTGCTGAAGGTTTTTTATCTTTCAGTTCAGGTGCGAATCATCATGCTTATCCAGCATCATTAACTGAAATTCCTTCGAAATTAATACTATATTATGTGTATATTCAAGTCCTCTTGGTTCCGGTTCTGGTTAACGTGTTGGTATTTTGGAACACGTTCTTATTGTCTGTAGTAAAGAAATAATGAAACCGCAAGTAATGTTATCGAGTTAATGTGTTTGGTGCAGTAATAAATGTAACTGAATTGGTCAGTTCTCGCATAACATTCCTTTCATTCTTGTTTTGGCGAGCAAGTTCCTCAAATTTGCCAAGGGACCACAGAAAGCAATGTCCTTAAATTAATTTATCATGTGATTCCTGTTTGTAAGTTTTTTTCGTGCAAAATGCCTTACTTAATTTTCTGCGGTGCATTATTTATTACATTGAGCTGTACTGTGATTCAGAAATGACTTCTAGTGGGTTTCAAAAGTACTTTTTTTCGATAAAGGTTTCAAAAGTACACATGCAGCATCTGTAATCCTTTTAAAACTTGAACTTAAATATTCTTTCTTCTAACCGTAGGTTCTTGGATCATCGGTTGCTCATCTTCAGTTTCTATAATAAGCCCAGAGGTAAAAATATCCCACGCCTATCTCAATTACTCTGATTTTTAGTGCATTGCAGTTCGAAGCGTGATTAGATAATCAATGGCTTTCTGTAGTTATCTGAAGAGGTAGATTGAACAAGCAAGTACATCTTTTGAGGTGGGTATTTTTGTATTCTTGGTCTTTGGCCAACAATTTATATGATCTTGTCTCTGGTTTCCTGATTCAAGTAGTAGCATGAATTCAATGTTTGCCTGCCTGATTCGGTGTGTTCCTGATAATCAATTCCCCGCATTTTTTTCAGCTCACAGCTCACTAGCTATTGCCAATTCTGACTGTCTGTGGTAAAGAATGAAACCTTTCAGTAATGTAATTGTATTAATGTATCTGGTGCAGTAATAAAAGCAACTGATTTGGTCAGTTCTTTCCTATACATTCATTTCATTCTTGTTTTGGCGAGCAAGTTTGTCAAATTTGCCGAGGAACCACAGAAAGTCATATCTTTAAATTAATTTGTCAATGTGGTTCTTGTTTGTAAGTTCTTCCTTGAAATGTCCCGCTTAATTTTCTGTGGTTCATTATTTATTACATTGAGGTGTGCTGTGATTCAGAAATGACTTGAATTTTCTCGAAGAACCAAAGTTCTACTGTGTTAGGATGCTGGTTCTTTCATTAGATAATATTTAATCCTATTAGAACTTGAATTTATCGATCAGATCGTATTTGTATGCTTATCCATTTTATTTGAATTTGATAAATTAATTGTGAGACAGATAGTGGTGACAAAAACTTTGCTTCTGCCCAGTAGGCACGGAAACTAGAAGTATGATAGGATTGTTCTTGGAAACACTAGGAATAGATTTTTCTTAAGATGGTATTTGAGTTATGTGATTAAAGTACTTCCCATGGGTTCGGCATGAATATAATACCGTACTGTGTGCGACTGGT
The DNA here is from genome assembly GCA_028641055.1 of Alopecurus myosuroides. Lineage (NCBI taxonomy): Eukaryota > Viridiplantae > Streptophyta > Magnoliopsida > Poales > Poaceae > Alopecurus > Alopecurus myosuroides. The sequence goes on along the minus strand of CM054058.1, from coordinate 212,375,314 downwards.
GACTGTAGACTGTTGTTTCAGGCAACAAGTTGTCGGGTTTCCTGAAGAATCTGTCAGTTTCCCGTTTTCTGGACTGGACGGAGACTGAATCCTCCAAGTAAAAATCCTGTGCCACATCTCAACAGTGATATTGTCTGTTGGTTTATTTGCCCGGTTTTGTTGCTAATCTTATTCTGTGATCTTGTTTTAGTTGTTTCCTGCCCCAGCCGATCTGTCCCCGTTCCAATCTTTCAGAAGAGACTCAAAGGCCTTATTCAGGTACAAATGTTCCCATCTCACTTTAGTTACTGTAATTGTAAGTCAAACATTTAGTCGTTACCGTGCAATCCCTGTCTTTCTGTCCTCTGCGTAAATGCTTGACATACCGATCTTGTTACTTATTGCAAGCTTTCTCGGATTCTCACAGAAATGGGGAACAAGAAGAAGACGCAGTTCGCTGTCCGTCGGCTTGTCCTTCCTCGTACATGTGTTGTGCCAGAAGGCCGTGCACCCTCGTGCACGGTGGCTCCGCCGCTGAGGGCATCCATACAAGATCTCCCCAAGGACTTCAGTGAGTTCGCCTCGGCGAATAAGTTCGAGTGCTTGAGTTTCGCGATTGACGACGGTGAAAAGCTTCCGGTCTCTCTTGCCCTTCCCAATGAGGCGGTGCCCGCTGTGCAGAAGTCCCCCAGGAGAAAGAAGAAAGGGGAGGAAGGGCTGGCGGTTTTTGTTCCGGTTGCCATATACGTACTGCTGAACTGAACCAACCTTTTTTCCTGGGGTTGGATCCTGCAAGCCAACGCGTGCTTGCTACTGTATTTCTGAACTGACACGGTTACTTTAGATGTCTATAGGTCGATCTGTCTGGGAGCCAAAAACTCTTTGTTTGTCTGCGTGTAGAAATTTACTGTTTGCGGACACAGATATTGTCTGTCGCTGTTCCGTGCGTTGCTCAGCAGTAAAGCAGTTTTCCTTTGTAAAGCCCTGGCATGAGATTGCCACTCTAGCACTAATTGTTTGGAAGTTCCCAGTCAAATATCGTTTGCATTTACACATTTCTGCTTTTAAGTTTCATTAAGTGCTCATTATCTCAAGTGATTTCCTGTTTGGTTAATATTTACACGTTTCTGCTTTACAGGGTTCCTCAATATAGACATTGGCGTTATTTACCGAGCCTCTGAATTTCATCAGCATTGTTGTCATATGATGCATGCACTTGTTTCTGTTATAAACTGATTCTGTTGTCTTTAGCCGACACCATTTCATATTATACCCACAAGGCTTTATGCTAACAGCGACGAACAATTTACAAGTACTCCTATATATAAATAAAAACCATCAAGTTAAGTCAGCTTCCTTGTAAACAAAAAGTCTAAATCTCAGGTCAGGTGCTCCTGGATCCAATTGAACATCTCGTCGGCTTGAATGCTTGTCATCTCATGGTAGCCATAAGCAAGATTCAGCTCCTCCTGGATGTGCTCAGCCCACTTGGATGCCTCCTCCCAGAACCCCCTCTTCACCACTGCATCCTTCCATGGCGTTGCCCGCCCATCCTTCCTCATGTACCCTCTCTCATCAACGAACCTTTCCTCGCCGAAAATCTTCCAAATCATTTCTGACAACCCCTGGTTCAGACCTGATATTCTATCGGACAGCAGCGTCGGCGTCAGAGGAACTTCCAGGCTCCGAAGCTCCCTCACCTCAACGCCACTGCTCCTCAGCATCTTCATATTCCTCTCCACCAATGCAACCCTCCTACGGTCCTTCGGCATGTGCAGGAACATGGCCGGCGGGTAACCCGGAGGTGCTCCCGCCGGCCCAAACGCGCCCTCGGAGATCATTATCACGACGGCGGCGAAGCTCATCTCGGCCGCGAGCCGGGAGACGAAGTACCCACCGGAAGAAGCGCCGAGAGCGGCCACCGGCAAGTCTTCGAGGCCGTTTTTGGCGGTCCAGGACTGGATCGCGCGCTTGGCGGCGCCCACCTCTTGCCCCAGCGACCAACACTCCCCCGCGCTCGCCACTGCCAGAACCGCGAACTGCCTCCGTAGCGCGCGGGCCGTGATGGCGACGTCCTCCGGCAGCCCCACGCAACCGGAGCAGCGTGGGGACGACGGCCAGAAGTTCTCTGGGCGGCAGCGGCAGCCGTGGGCGACGAAGAGGACCGCCTTGGCCGGCGCCGCGGGGATCTCCCAGATGACGCGCGCGCCGCCTATGGACTCCACCGTCGGGGACGAGAGCGCTGGCGACGCGGTGCTGGATTCCTTGGACCCGGCGACGATTCGGGATGCCGGGGTGGTTTTGAAGTAGAGGAGTACGCCGACGGCGGCGAATAGGAAGAGGGCCAAGGACGCGACGGGGGTGGTGAGGCGCAGAGCTAGTCGCTTCGCAGCGTGAAGTGGCGGCGCCGGCCTGCTCGGCCGGTGAGTCGTGCCAGCCATCTGCTGCGCCTAGTGTCTGCTTCTATGGATCAAATGACGGGGGGATTTGGGCACGACCAGGCACGAGGGACGACCACGGGGAAGATCGCATCCCACGACAGTTTTTGTTTTGTTTTGTTTTTGAGGGAATCACGACTGGGCTTTGTTTGCCCATCTTGCGCTTGGACTTTGGAGGAGAATGGCAGCAGAGTAACTGGCTGAAAATCTGAACAACAGTGAGCAGGCCATCCAGGCCTTGGATCTATTGGGCTGGCACAGTGACACAGCTAGGTGAACAAGCACCACTAATAAAACCGGGTGACTCAAAAAACAAAATAGTTCTAAAAAAAAAAAAAAAACTGGGGGAAGAAGGACCCGTCTGATCCTCACCGGTGGACGTTGAGAGCATCTCCCATTGGGGTCCCAAACCCTTCCGGGCGGGCAGCCCAAGGAAAGATTGGGGCAAAAACACCACCCAACCATGAACCTCAAATCCAGTCTAGAGCATCTCCAGCCGCGTCACCAGAGCCCCCCAGAGCGATTTTTTTTAGCGCCGGCACGCCGTTTTTCGCCCTGTCGCGCCCCAGCGTGTCGAACAGCGTCGGTTTTGGGCCAAATTAGCGTCCGGCGAACCCAGGCCGAAACCAGCGCGCTGGGGGCTCCGGTGGAAGCAAAATCGTGTTTGTGGGCCAGCATAGTCAGGCGAAGGGCGATTTTCCACGCCCTATTTCCCCTCCCTCGCCGCATACCGCCCATCCTCGTTCTCTCCCTTGCCGATGTCGGCGTCGCCCCTTGACCCCAAACCGCAGTGCCGCCGCTAAAAGCCATTTCGCTGCCGCAACTGCCTGCCGTAGACCCGCCGTAGACACGCCAACCTCTCTCCCTCCTCTGGACGAGCTCGCCGCTTCCAGGCGAGGCCACATGCAGCCCGCTCTCCACCACGCTCGTGAGGTGTTCGGCGTTTTTCCTCTTCGGCAATGGACTCCGACGATGAGAAGATGTTCGCCGCTCTGATGGACGAGGAAGTCGACGTAGCCGTCGATGACGCCGAGCACCTCAATTGCCTCGCCGCTCTTATGGTGTGATTTCCCTGTTTTGTATTTCACAAACATTTGATTGCTTTGTGTGAAACAAACAATCGTATTAAGTAAAGTACATAATGTAAGTAATGCTTCTCATCCGTAGACAAGAGCACCGCTGTTTTCTCCCTAGTGGCAACAACACAACCCTCACCCATCATGTTTCTTTCACTCAAGCATAGGCGTAAGAGATGCATGAGCCCACTATCTAGCATAAATACTCCCTCTGGGGGGGAGACCATTCTCATTCAGACGAGGCTAACTCTTGCCTATTCCAGTGCACAACCTAAGATGTTGGATGCTCTTTCCAATATTTGTAGGGGTTTTGCCTGGAAGGGTCGTCAGGATGTCAAGGTCGACCACTATTTAGTAGCACGGGAAAAGTTGGCCTCTCCTAAATGGCATGGAGGTCTAGGCATCTTGAATCTCCAACTCATGAATCTAGCCCTCGGATGTAGACGGGCGCGGCTGCAGCGTGTGGATCCCTCTAAGCCATGTGCCAAGTTCAACCTTTAAATTCCTATTTGATGCCGTCACACATTACATGCTTGGCAAGGGACAAAATGTCCGAATCTGGATGGATCAATTGCTTAATGTTGTCTATGTGATCGACTTAGCGCCTAAACCGGTGGCTAAGGTGTTGCCTCGGCGCATTAAGTCGCACACCATCAAGGAAGGCCTCGCTGAAGCATGTTGCAGGCTTGACTTAGGCGAGGTGGCCTGAGGCATGCCCTTGCGAATGTGGCGTTGATCCGAGACCAGGAAGGCATCTGGAGATGGTCCAGTGACATGGTTTACTTGGTGAGGTCGGATTACATGGTATTTTCTGTGAGAACGACGTTAGCGCTAGGCTTGACCTTAATTTGGACATCCGGGGCTCCATACACTTGTAAGTTTTTCGGGTGGCTTGTATTGAGGTATAGGTGTTGGATGGCTGATAGGATGCACCGTTGGGGTCTTCCTCACCCGGTGGCCTGCCCCTCTACGCCGCCAACAGAAGGAAACCATGCAACACATGTTGCTTGGTTGTGTGGTCGCCCGAGTGGTTTGGGCATGAGCCCTCCAAAAGTGAGACAACTTGGATTGGATTTTTTTGTGCGATCACTGACCTTCCGAATTGATGGATCTCGCAGCCGTGCCCCCCCGCTTCTAGATAGGACCTATGGATACCTATCATCGTAGTGTATATGGCACCATAAGAACGACGAGGTCTTCAACAGGCGACACCGACACTGGATACATCATAGACGAACATTACGAGTAATACTCTCATTGGCTGTTAGCAACTCTCTCTGTCTCCCATCCGGTGTGGAGGTGGTCAACGGTTTGGACCTAGCGATGGTACTTTCCCGCTATATGCAGTCCTAGAAACGGGGGCCCATATCCTTTTTTCTTGCCTCGCCGCTCGTTTCCTCTAGAGCTTCATGGCCGAGGCTCTTGGACCTGAGTGGCAGGCCCATGACCTTATTCAGTTCCTGAAAGTGCATGTAAATCGTATTGGTAGGAGGAGGCGTCTCTTCTGGTTAATATTTGTCATGATGACATGGACACATTGGACTACTCGTAATAAGATGGTTATCGAGCGCGTCTTTTTGAGACGGGCCTCTGATTTTGTGTTTAAATTCTTGTCATTCTTGCAACAGTGGCGCCCTCTCACTAGTAGGAAACATGCTACAGCCATCAGCTTACCACTGGGCAACAAGAATACATGTGCGCCAGTGCTTATACCGCTGGCGAACACGCCCCCCCCCCCCCCCCCCCCCCCGTTCGCCAGCGCTACCCAGCTTACCGCTGGTGAACATGACACTTTGTTCGCCAACGGTAAAAGTGGGCGTGGGGCTGCGCGCGACAGCAAATACCGCTGGCGAACGGGCTAGTTGGTTCGCCAGCGCTACCTAACTTAGCGTTGGCGAACAAGGGGGCGTGTTCGCCAGCGGTAAACATACCGCTGGGCAACATGGAGGTTCGCCAGCGCTAAACATGCCCCTGGCCAACATTATTTTTGTTGGCCAGCGGTAAGTTTTGAAAATTTTCCCTCCACACCCATACCCCCCCGGACCGCCTTTTTACTTTTCTAAATCAGAAATGAAAATGATAAAATGTTCAAAAAATAAAATCCTTTGATATGTGGGTAGGGTGTACTTTCTAATTGATATAGAAAATTTGAAATATTTCATTTGACCTTTTATGCAAGATTCAAAAATAAAACGTAAAACAACCATAACTTTTGCATACGCCGTCGAAAAAACGTGTTTAATATATAGAAAAATCGTGAGCAAATTTCCAATCCAACCTCACTGGCCTTCGGTCTGTGAGGTTTTTTTAGAATCAGCAAATTTTAAAAGGAAACAAAAGTTATTTGAGACAGACTAAAATTTCCTACAAAATCAAATTAATAAAAAAAAATTAAAATTCAATTTTTTTATAGAAAAGATAATATGGATGTCATATTTGGATTCCTCGTATTTTTCTGATCAATTTAGACATATCATTTGTCAAATTTGTAATTACGGATTTGTAGATATGATCCAATAGTTAAAAAGATTGATAGTAATATACTTACAAGAAATAATGAGGGGGTCCTTGGTAGCTCATGGAGATTGAACTAAGAGGTTAAGGGCCTCTTTGATTCATAGGAATGGCAAAGGATTTTTGTAGGATTGGATCCTATAGGAAATTTTCTTATATTGTTTGTTTGATTCATAGGATCATACCCTATAGGAATTATTCCCATAGGAATCTTGTAGTACAAATCCTATAGGAAAAGAACATGAGGTCCAACCTCATGGAAAAATTCATTCACACAATCAAAGGAAATTGCTCTTCTCATAGGATTCATTTAGCCATGGCATACCAATCCTACAAGTTTCCTATTGCTATATTTTTCCTATCCTATGAATCAAAGGAGCCCTAAGTGTGCTGGGGCTAGAGTAGTGGGAGGATGGGTGACCGAGCAGGAAGTAGACAATTAAAATTAAAATAAAGCAAAAAAAAAGGGAAAATTCTACACCGTGATTACCTAATTCAACTGTTTTGAGATTTTGAAAAAAAAAATTGTGCGAAAAAATTTATTTTCAGATTTGAAATATTACAAATTTAGCGCTGGCGAACAAGACTTGTTCACCAGCGGTAACCTCTTACCACTGGCGGCTTAGCGCTGACGAACACCTGTTCGCCAGCGGTATCTATTTTGTTCGTCACTGGTAAGCCTTTTCCTACTAGTGTCTCTGGGGACAAGGAGCGGCTGGATGGCTCGATGGAGGACCTTCTGAGGGCGACTCGTCGACTTTCTGCATCGTCCAGACGCTGAGTTGTGCTCCTTGGGGAGTTGTATCGGATAATTTCGCCATGTGCATTTTGGACTGTTGTGTGATGTGGCCCTAGCAGATTTTTTTGTCCTTTCTTTTGTTGTACTTGGTTCCGAACTCTGTGTATCACAGTCGCTACTCTCTCTATTCTAAAATACTTGATATTTAGATAAATGAAAGTCAACTATTTTGAGGAAAAAGGAGTACATTATCCCGTAGCCACGTGTTTGCTTTTCTGGAGGTGAGCCTCGCCTCCTCAGAGCAGCTTCGGTGGAGCTGCAGTCCTTACTTGAGCATGGTTAATAATATAGTCAACAGCCGGTTATATGAGTTTGCCACGTCATTCATAGCCATATAATAGTCTACTCATACAATAGCTAGTCACCGTCGCTTACTACTATATCATTAGTATGTTTGCCCACTTGTTATCTCACAAAGTGTCTTGGAGCCCATACAAGAGCTGGCTACAAGTTTGTAGCCCGTTTTACTTCTCTCTCCTCTTCTCTCACCTCCACGTGATCAAAAATCCGATATGGCATCTCTTGCCCGCCTATATCATCCTATTGGTGCACCTTCCAAGTTTACTTTGCTCTTGCGAGTGTACAGTAACTGCAAGTCAGCAATGGCCAGATCACGACCAGAATTGCTCTCGTTTACAACTTTACTCCGCCGAACTAACGCGGTCGATCCGTCCACTACTATAGCTACCACCGCACGACGTCCATTAACGCCACAACGTTATGCCGGCGCGGGCGCATAGTTCTCTGATCAATCGGCATGTGGTCGATCTCGCGCCGGAACTTTCCATGCACGAAGGTCGCCTCGGCGGCTCGGCCTCATTTACGCGCCTCTACCAGCGAACTGTACGTGAATGGCGCCCTCGTCTCATACATAGTTTAAGAAACCAGACCGGACCGGCGGTCCGATCGGAAAAAACCGGAACCGGAGCCTAGTCCGGCTTTCTAACGTCAATTGGTCTTTTAGTAAAAAACCAAAAAAATTTGAAAAAAATATGCATAAACTAGGAATCAAACCCCTTACTCTGAGCCAAAACGTGTTATAAGTCCCCATAACCAACTAGAAAAGCAATATTTAGTGATTTACTAGTGGATTGTACCCTATATAGTGTGTATTTAGTTAATGTCATGTCAATATTTTTAAAATTTAGCTTAAACTTTCCGGTTTTTTGTCGCAAATGAACCATTGAACCGACGGTCAGACCAGTAAAAACCTGAACCGACAGCCTCACCGGTTCGATGGCCGGTTCGGTTTTTTAAACTATGGTCTCATATCGTAGCGCGCTGTGCACGCCGAATTCAAGGAGATCGAGCAAGGTAGAAATCGCTGTAGCACGGGGGGCCTAGCCAGCGCTTCTGCCGGGTCTTGCACCGGCGGATCGCGTACTCAGAGGTCAGAGGTATCTCTACCAAATCGGTGCAATAAATTCTGGAGTTACACACAGGTCAAAAATCCAGTGGTGCTACTCATCAAGGATGTGGGGCTAGCTTGACGGCTGTGAATCCGTGATTTGATACCTTTGCAATGCTCGCATGTGTAGTGTCCAGGACCAGGAGGGGATCCCTTTTCCCGTGCATGCACCTCTAGAGCTTGATCATGGTTTACGTCAAATACAGCATGACCTGAAATCGGATTTCAACCATTCCTACGATCCAAAGCAAGGGCCCGGCCGTCAATCATTTGCCACAGCCACAAGTTAATTAGTATCTCGCGAAAATAGCAACAACCAGCTGAATAAATGCAGTGGCGCGTTTGCTTATCTGAACCGGGCAGGGGGTCCCGGGTGGCATGGGAGCCTCTTGGTTCTTAATTTCAGGCTGCTGACGGAGTCGATGCAAGTATAGGTTGATCATCGATGCACATGAAGACACACGCATGTGACTCGAAGCACCCAAGTTGCGAGTATAATATCAATGCATGTTGGATATAAGTACTCCCTCCGATCCAAATTAATGGGCGCAGATCCTAACCTATGCATGCACAAATTTGTGAAGCAGTTACGCCCATTAATTTGGATCGGAGTGAGTAACTTTTCTCTGCCCTTTTTCTTTTGAACCGCAATGCATAGATGATCGCGGGCCTCGTATATATATTGTTGGCAAATTAACATATATGTTATCCCAAAATATAAGCCTTTTTAGCAAACTAAATTAGTTTTCTAAAAATGTTTACATTTTTTGAACGGAGAGTACCAAGTTACAACTGTCACCAATAAGCCAAGCGCCCTGAACAAATATGCATATGATCATATCCAATTTTATCGCCAGCCATGTGCGGATACATTTATTACAAGTAAAACCGCAGAAAAGGAGCCGTAATTTACAAGGACCCTTTATGCATGTAGTTTTAGAGCCAGTAAAATGCAAGCATGTCATCGGCAAAGATTTCCAAAATTTGAATGCGATATAGTCCCTCCGTTCTTTTTTACTTTGCATATAAGATTTGTCTAAAGTCAAATTTTATAATTTTTTATCATGTTTATAGTCAACATTCAAAATACCAAATTAATATTACTAAATGCATCATGGAATTAATTTTCATATTGTATAACTTTAATATTATAGACGTCGATATTTTTTAATGAAAAAATGATCAAAGTTTATAATATTTGGGTTCAGATAAATCCTATAAACAGGGGTAAAAAGAAACGGAGGGAGTACTTAGTACTAAAAATCCCACGGCCAAGCCGGCTATTCGGTTTTAAAAATAACTAGCCTACTATTTAAGTCATCGCATTTTCGACCGAAAGTGTTTTGTGCTCCCGAGCATCATTGCTCCTGCCGTTTTAATTTTTTTGAAATACTATTTAAAAGTTTCAAAAATTCTGAAAATAAACCCGAAGGTAGCCGATGGTGTATCCCATAAACTTGCAAATTTTTAATTTCAAATACAAACTAGTATGTGATACACAAAAAAGACAAAATATGGTAAAATTTAGAGATTTAAAATAGTCATACTCAGATCCACACTTTTTTCATTCTTGTGTAGTTTAGAATGCGAAGTATTTGAAAATTAAAAATTTACACATTTGTAGATTTGTAGAATACACCCTTGATTATACACGTATTTTTGTCAGAATTTTTTTGAAACTCATAATTTTTTTAAAAATAAAAGTAAGAGGATAGAACACTGATGCTCCGGAGCACCAAATGTCCACTCGTTTTCGAAGAGTCTCCATAGTTGACGTTATCATGCCTGTAGCGCTCGACTCGCACTACGGGAGAGGAGCTCATTACCGTGTGCTCTATATCGGGCACATGGCAAACACTATCTTTGTCGTGTGTCGCACACGGCAAAGCGCAAAACATGGTTTCATCCAAAATATTACACACTCTAAAGCCACGAACACGGTAAAGAACAAGGAAAACAAACGGTAACGAATACACACAGCAAAGATTACTGCCACGTGTCCGTTCCGTCCCGCGGCACAATGGAGCCGTCACATCATCTCTTTGCCGTGTGCATGTACACGACAAAGATACATCCTTTGTCGTGTGCATACACGGCAAAGAGCTGACATGGTATCTTCCCTACCTTGCCCACTGTCAGTACTTTGCCGTGTGCATGCACACGACAACAATACACTCTTTGTCGTGTGCATGCACATGGCAAAGACCCTTTTTTATTTTCTTGCCAAAATTGCATGTTAAATTTATAATTAGAAAAAATAATTTGATTTATCAATTTATAATATATCCCCTTGTTTACCCTAACACAAGCATGCACTTAGTTTGACTTTGCTACCCTATTTCGACGCGTCGAACTTTTCTCCCTCTCGTTTAGGGTTTCTCCGGAGAGGGGCTTCGGAGCGTCGGAATGCCACCAAATGATACATGGTTCCATATCACACGTGCCCAATTGTGGCATGGGTCTTGTATGCCCAATATTCCCTCACTCTCTATGTTAGGGCTGCACCCACATCGGATTCTCTCTAGCGGGTTCCAGGACTACTTAGAGCCCGAAACTCCCGGATCTGGCGGAACACGGGGAATCTTGCCAATAGGTGGGACCTACCACTGTCTTGGGTGTTCCTAGGTCCTAACCTAACACAACCAAGCAATTGGTTCCACTTTATTTCCCTCTTTCGGATCATGTAGAGGGGTCAGAACGGCAGTTCTGTCTTTTCGCCAGCGGGGCTAGGGTTTCTCCGGAGAGGAGCTCCGGAGCGTATGAATGCCACCAAGTCCCATGGTATGCCTTACCATGTGTGTTAGAGTGTGTCATGGGTCTTGTATTCCAAGATCCCCTCACTCTCTGTGTTAGGGCTTCACCGGCGTCAGATTCTCTCTCATGGGTTCAGGACTACTTAGAGCCCGAAACTCCTGGATCTGGCGGAACAGGGGGAATCTTGCCAAGAGGTGGTCCCTACCACTGTCTTGCGGTTTCCTTGGGCCTAACCTAACACAACCAAGCAATTGGTTCCACTTTGCTATCCCCCTTCCGTCTCACGTAGAGGGGCCAGAATGGCAGTTGTCTTTTTCCCTAGCGGGGCCTAGGGTTTCTCCGGAGAGGGGCTCTGGAGCGTCTGAATGCCACCAAGTCCCATGGTATGTCATACCATGTGTGTTAGAGTGTGGCATGGGTCGTGTATGCCCAATATTCCGTCAGTATCTGTGTTAGGGCTTCACCAGCGTCGGATTCTCTCTAGCGGGTTCCAGGACTACTTAGAGCCCGAAACTATGGGATCTGGAGGAACAAGGGGAATATTTCCTAGAGGTGGGCCCTACCACTGTCTTGAATGTTCCTTGGTCCTAAACTAACACAACCAAGCAATTGGTTACACTTTTCTACACCCTTCCGGCTCACGTAGAGGGGTCAGAACGGCAGTTCCGTCTTTTTCCCCAGGGGGGCTAGGGTTTCTCCGGAGAGGGGCTCCGGAGCATCCGAATGCCACCAAGTCCCACGGTATGCGATACCATGTGTGTTAGAGTGTGGAATGGGTCTTTTATGCCTAAGATTCCCCAACTCTCTGTGTTAGGGCTTCACCGGCGTCAGATTCTCTATGGAGGGTTCTATGACTACTTGGAGCCCGAAACTCCCGAATCTGGCGGAACGGGGGGAATCTTGGCAATAGGTGGGACCTACCACTTTCTTGGGTGTTACTTGGTCCTAACCTAACACAACCAAGCAATTGGTTCCACTTTGCAACTCCCTTCCGGCTCACGTAGAGGGGTCAGAACAACAATTTCGTCTTTTTCCCCAACAGGGCTAGAGTTTCTCCGCAGAGGGGCTCCGGAGAGTCTGAATGCCACTAAGTCCCATGGTATGACATACCATGTTTTTTAGAGTGTGTAATGGGTCTTTTATGCCCAATATTCCCTCACTCCCAGTGTTAGGACTTCACCGGCGTCGGATCCTCTCTAGCGGTTTGAAGGACTACTTAGAGCCCGAAACTCCTATATCTGGCGGAACAGGGGGAATATTGCCAATAGGTGGGCCCTACCACTGTCTTGGGTGTTTCTTGGGCCTAACCTAACACAACCAGGAAATTGTTTCCACTTTGCTACCCTCTTATGGCTAACGTAGAGGAGCCAGAATGGCAGTTCGGTCTTTTTCCCCAGTAGGGCTAGGGTTTCTCCGGAGAGGGGCTCCGGAGCATCTGTATGCCACAAAGTCCCATGGTATGCCATACCATGCGTATTATAGTGTGTCATGGGTCTTGTATTCCCAATATTCCCTCAATCTCTATGTTAGGGTTTCACCGGCGTCGGATTCTCTCTAGCGGGTATCAGGACTACTTAGAGCTCGAAACTCCCGGATCTGGCGGAACAGGGGGAATCTTGCCAAGAGGTGGGCCCTACCACTATATTGGGTGTTCCTTGGGCCTACATAACACAACCAAGCAATTGGTTCCACTTTGGTACCTCCATACGGGCCACGTAGAGGGGCCAGAATGGCAATTCCGTCTTTTTCCCCAGTGGGGCTAGGGTTTCTACGGAGAGGGGCTCAGGAGCGTATGAATGCCACCAAGTCCCATGTTATGACATACCATGTGTGTTAGAGTGTGGTATGGGTCTTTTATGCCCAATATTCCCTCACTCTCTGTGCTAGAGTTTCACCGGCGCCGGATTCTCTCTAGCGGGTTTCAGGACTACTTAGAGCCTGAAACTCCCGAATCTGGCGGAACGGGGGAATCTTGCCAAGTGGTGGGCTCTACCACTATCTTGGTTGTTCCTTGGGCCTAACGTAACACAAACAAGAAATTGGTTCCACTTTGCTATCCCCTTCCGGCTCACGTAGAGGGGTCAGAACGGCAGTTACGTCTTTTTTCCCAGCAGGGCTAGGGTTTCTCCGGAGAGGGCCAGAACACCAATCCGAGCTTATCCTCTTCAAAGTCAAAGTTGGAACTTCTGGCAGCCACAAGATGCAAGAATTGAGTCACTACGTGTGGACCGATATAAGCTTGTATGTCCTGACAAACCTGGAAGAGGCGACACAGTACCAAGAGTAAGTGCTCTTAACGGTAATTGTATCGCAACTCTTCACAAAATCTTGGGTCCAACTCCAGTTTCCCTTATTTTTTGTAGGGAATTTGTGGCTCAATAATGGTCGAGTGCCGACGAACCTACCGCACGAGAGGAGGACAAGTTGCTCCGCGAGGGTGCCGGTAACAACCAACCAAATTAGATTGATTGGTTATGAGGCAAAGTACTTTCTATTTCCCCTCGCGGATGTTTAACATCCCAATCATGTCTTATCGCGAATTATCACTTTCCGGTTGAACCTACAGGCTAACGTAGACCATGAAATGAACGAGAAGTTGAGAAACTTTGTCATGAGTTTTCACTATAAGATCCGTAGGTACGACACGTACGACGTCAATGCGTATCGCTTCCAAACCAACATCTACGAGCAGCTTCGGCCTAATCGAAGCACAACAAATAGCGGAGTGTTAACCGTCTGCAATGTAGTAGAATATTACAGAATACTTGAAGAAATATACAAACTACAGTGGAAAAGACTAGGAGGACCGCACCCTAAGGTTGTTATTTTCAAGTGCAAGTGGTTCGATCTGGTGCATTATAGAGGAGAACCGGCTGTTGGGCTAGTCGAAATTAATCGAGAAAAGATATTGGACTGCCTAGATGTCTATATCCTGGCTCAAGAGGCGACACAAGTATATTACCTCCCATACACGTGCACTATTTCTTGTCTGCGGGATTACGATGCCCCGTACAAGGTGTCGCCATATGGTAAATTGCCTATGCTAATCGACGCCGATTATAACCCTCTCATAAACATGAACACATATGACCGAGAATTCTTCCAAGAGGATGATGGGCTCAAGGGCCATTTCGTGATCGACTTGACGGGAGGTAAGGATATAGAAATAGACGTTGGCGGTGACGACGTCGAAGAAGAGGTTCAGTACCTTCAGGACTTGCCATTTCTCGAGCGATTAAGTGCACAGAACAACCACGCCCCCGAAGATGGAGAGGTCGACGTTGATGACACACGTGATACTGATGATGAGGCCGATGCTCCGTTGATCGGTGCTACTGCTCCAGATCCAGATGATCCCGACATATACAAATATGTGTATGCTTTTTATTTAATTTATTTAGTTTATTTTCTTTCCATGCTTTCCATTTATTTTTATTTGCTTCACATGTTTTCCATTTATTTTTTGTTTGCTTCACATGCTTTCTATTGATTACTAATTGGTTTTGCAGGCCACAGAAACATGGTAGGACCTCGAGCCGGCAGCAAGACCCCCTCGAGCGAGCCCGAGCCGTCCATGGGCGGCAGAAGGGGCATGACGAAGGGCTCAGGGAGAGGGAGAAGACGGACATCTGCGACGAGGGAGATCGACACGGTGTACCATGAGTCCCTTAGGCTGGAGCAGGAGTGGAGGGAACATGAGGAAAGAGGCGGAGCTTCCAGAACCAGCGGTACCTCGACTAGGACCGACGGTAGGCCTCCGGCGAGGAGGAGGCCGAGGACGGAGGGGAGAGTGGATGAGGGAAGAAGATAAGGGTGGAGGAGCCGGAGAGGCACGAGCCGGAGATGGAGGAGTCTGAGAGGGAGCAACCTGAGGACGATCTCCCGCCATCTGATGGAACCGAGGAGACCGAGGAAGAGGAGGAGGGAGAGCAGGAGGTCACTAGCGGGGTGTACCTGTGGGGTCCGGTAGCGCTCCCACAGGACGTGCCCCCTGCGTCTCGGCCTTCGATTCAGCCAGAGGGCGCTGGGTAATATTTATAGTAATTTTATTTCATTTTGCACTACTCTGTCTAGTCTTTCATACTTTTCTTGCATTTTGCATCATATATCTATGGACACATTGTAACAAATATTTTTTTGTTCCCTGGTCTTACAAACAGATTCAAGAAGATCGGTCCAGGCCGTAGCGTGTCGCACGTGCTGAGTGGTCTTCTCAAGACCCACTACCCGGGGATGGTGTCACGCAAGGCTGGTACTCCAGAAGTGCCAGCTATTCGCTGGGAGGACTACGAGTTCGGTGAGACACCACCCACGGCACCAAGTACGACGTCGTGCTCCACGATTTCTGGGTAAGTAAGCAACTACATCTCATCGAATGAACTAACACAACATCTCGTGTTTAATTGTAGCGGTACTTTCGATGCGCTGAGGGGTAGGAGGAGCTGTCCCAGAAGATCCTCATCAAGAAGGGGGTCAAGGCGGTGACGAACATGCTATACGAGGCGCGTGTCGCCGCCGTGGTCCGGATCGAGGCGGCGAAGGGAGTGTCCCGCCCGAGGAAGGAGGCCATAAAGATGTACCCTCCCACCCCGCCGAGCAGTATATCGCGGTAAAATTGCTTCTTCTTATTCCTCACATACTTGCATGTCTAACACTTGAACTATTTTTCATACATACTAACCTCGTACTCTTTTATGTAGACGAAGCCTACCTGGTGCGCCCACCACGTGGAACATGGAGGCAGCTGTCCTGCATGTGGGACTCTGACGCGTGGAAGGCCAAGAACGTTGCCGGCATGAAGAACGAGGAGATGGTGAAGTCCACACACCATCAGGGTAGCCAGTCTGTTCGGGGGTACGCCAAGATCTATGTAATTCCAATTTTTTTCTGCAAGTTCTTCATGCATTCTTACTTATGGGTGGAACAAGATGTGCCCTTCTAACCGTATCATTTTTATTGCAGGCGGCTCATAATAAGGTGGGGGTGCACCTACCAGGCCTTCTTCATGTCTAAGGTGGCATCCGCCAAGCAGGCCAAGCCCTTTGGTCCCAACCTCCCCGAAGAGGCGTGTGGTACGCCCACCGTCCTACGCAGGGGCAAGTACGACGGTTCGTTAAAGGGAAGGGAGGGGTCAGACGCTGACCCGAGCTCCGTGGACTTGGACCGGGAGCTGGTCATGGTGTCTGGAGGCGGGAAGAAGCACATGCGGCCTTCTGTTGGAGCCAGCGCCTTCCCCGTGGAGACTGAGAGCCTAGGTACCATCAGGGCTCGGGGAACGAGCTCCAGCCTCCAGATCCAGACCCGCGACGAGCCTGCACGTGACCTACGAGCGGTTAGTTTTGTCACTCCTCTTGTTTGTTTTTTGCATGTTTTCGTTCTAACTGCTGCAAACCATGTCACCTGATCAGGAGTTAGCGGCAGTGAAAGCCAGGAATGAATTGCTGGAGGAGCAGCAGAGGCAGCAGGCCGAGGAGCAGTTGCGGCAGGCCGAGGCGCAGCAAAAGCAGATGGAAGAGCAGCGGGAACAGATATATAGTAGCGGTAGTCTTTTCATTTATTTACTAACCCGGTTTCTAAAACATACTACGCAGTCGCAAATGCAGAATATGACGCGGATGCCGATGGTCGGAGCTAGACCGATGGTGATTCATGGATCACCGAACGCTACTGTAAGTTACCATTTCCTTCTCACTAGTGGCATTTCCTTCTAACCAGTGTCATTTCCTTCTAACCGATCCTAACCATCTATTTTTTGTGCTTGTAGGGTACTAGTGCCTTTGCCGCCGGGTCGAACGTATCGCCCATGTCCACTGCCGCACCATCACCAACACAACAACCACGTGACCAGTCAGGACAGAAGTGATGAGTTAGCTATAAACCTCGTATACTCCAAGTCAAAACTTACATTCATGTCTCACTTAGACTTAGGTCAATCTATCAACTTGCTACTCATCAGGTGGACATATTTTTTTTCACTACCACCAAGTTAGCACGAGCTTAGCGGGTATGCAATATTTCTCATGCATGTCAATATCTCGTTATTTTGCATTCAAATGTTTCAATTCTCGTGTCTTTGTTTCTTTCTCTCGTGTTCTAGATGGATTGGAGCTAGGAGCGGACATCGATGGCATGAGGACTTCCCGGATGCTTCCATACTCATGCTACATCGATGTAATGATGAACTGGTTGTAAATAATGATGTTATGGATGAATTTTGATGTTATGGATGATATTTGTTGTGTTTTGATTCATTTTGGGTGATATGTGTGTTGCTGTGATGATAATGGTTGATGAAATGCTATATTGCATCTGTTCTGTTATTTAGAACTGCTATGTTTGAGGAAAACAGTTTTTGACCTCTTCACCTCGTGCAAGCACACGGCAAAGAAATTTTTGACTCTTTGTCGTGTCCTTGCACACGAAAAGAGGCCATGTGGCGCCCACCTGTACCATATGGCATTTTTTGTCACTCTTTGCCGTAAACTGGCACACGGCAAATAGAGAAGAATCTTTGCCGTGTGCCAGCACACGGCAAAGAGTGACCACGGATGTCACAGCTGGGAGGGTGGCGGGCCACACCTGTCAGGTCGTTGCCGTGTGCCATCAACGGCAAAGAGCCAGAACATGGCAAGGATGGCCAACGGGTGGGCCCCACCAGTCAGCTCATTGCCGTGTGGTAGCACACGCAAAGAAACTGACTATTTGCCGTGTGTTGCCACGCCAAAGACTGACAGGTTGGGTCCACCTGCTCCGTTTTCCGTCCGTTGCGGTGTCGAGTGGCGGTGGGCCCGCATTCAGTCTTTGCCGTGTGCCCGGATATATTGCACACGGCGATGTGCAATTCATCCCCGTGTACTTGTTGTCATGTGTGGCACAAGGTAAAACCTTTGCCTTGTGTTATACGGCCTTGCCGAGCTTGTGTCCCGTAGTGTTGAGGATACACAGGTACCTGTCAGTTGACGTACGAAGAACTTGGTTGGACGGGAACGAGGAAAGACGCGGACATGCTCCTGATCCGCCGAACGTTAAAACTCGAGCCTGCAGCTCCTGCGAATCGCCGTAAGCGGCATGGCCTTACCACTGATGACACCTGTGCTTTGTGTTCGCAGGAGGTGGAGTCTATTGATCATCTCCTTGTGAATTGCCCCTTTGCGCGCGAGGTTTGGTTTCAGGTGTTGGCAGGTATGCAGAGGCCGGAGCTTGCCCCCTCTTCGGAGGATCTTCTGCTGCCTTGGTGGACTAGGGTGGCCGATGCCTGGAGCGCCAAAGAAAAACCTAGGTTCCGTTCCCTGTTGCTTTTGGTGCTGCGCTCTCTCTGGATTGAGCGGAATGGCAGGGTTTTCCGTGGTAAGGCTAGTACGCCTGCCGTGGTGCTTGATGCAATCTTGAGTGAGGCCGTTGTGTGGCAATCGGCGGGTCTTTTTGGAAAATAGTTTTCCTTTTTTTTGGGTGGCTTCGGCCCGTGGTGTTGTACTTGTGGCTGCCTTCGGGCTTTCTCCTTCTATCTATATAAAAAAGGCGCGCTCTTCGTGCGTTCTTGAAAAAAAAAAAGCTCCTGCGAATCCCCGGCGGTGACAATCCGTCCATGCATTCCATGCCGCCCGCGCGGTACTGTGTTCAGCGGGCGCGTGTTGATCGATCAATCAATTCCCCCCCACGGCCACGGCTCCGACCCAACCGTGACTGCTCCAACCATGCACGCACATGCATGCAGCGCACAGGTAGCCTGATCCGGATGACTTCCGGAGCGTCCACACTGCAGTGCTACAGCTACCCTGGGTAATACGTGATCTGGCTGCCCTATAAATACGGCTCGATCGAATGTGTCGGACTCTACCGGTCGATCAACGCTCCAAAGCTACTAATAAGCTAGGCTAGCTAGCGCGTCTGCAGCGGTGAGGAAAATGGAGCGCCTCTCGACGTCGTGCCTGCTGCTGCTTCTCTTGGCCGCCGCGTCCGGCGGCGCCCGGGCCGACCCGCAGGTGCCGTGCTACTTCGTGTTCGGGGACTCGCTGGTGGACAACGGGAACAACAACGACATCGCGTCGCTGGCGCGGGCCAACTACCCGCCCTACGGCATCGACTTCCCCGGCGGCGCCACCGGCCGCTTCAGCAACGGACTCACCACCGTCGACGCCATCTGTAAGACCCCGCTCGATCTCTTTTAGTATGTATTTTTCCCTTGTAAAAGTATGCTTTTCTGAGCTGGTGCGTGATTAGTTACCTTCTTCTCATCGTTCGTGTCATGCATCTGCATCACCGAGTAGTTTTCTGAGTACTAGCTGTAGCCACTGTAGTTTCCTAGTCGAGCTAGCCTGCGCAGATCGACTGAATGAGTGAATGTACGAGGTGTTTGTGGTCCTTCTCGCCTGGAAACTTCGAGCAAGTGATGACGGCCGGTGTCCATATGCTAGCTGGTGGTCTACTCTCTGGGCTATATAATGGCAAAGTCCATGCATGGCGCACGCGGAGGACCTCGTGAACGGTTGCTGGAAGACCCCCAAAGCAGTTATACAGACAGCCGGTTGCCAGAGGGATGGCGCCCCGTGAGCCTGCCTGAAGGTAGATGATTGCTGGAACCAAAGACGTACTAAAAAAGGCCACTACACAGTCATGTGCAATCGCGTGACCGTATGTTAAAGACTTGCAGTGTAATAAGTTTTCCTTTTTGATCTAGTGGCTAGATGAAAGAAAAAAAAACTTGTTAATTTGGATTTACATCTGTGCGAACGATCAATTAATTTGTTGTTGTTTTCAGCTCGGCTGCTGGGCTTCGACGACTACATCCCTGCCTACGCCGGCGCAAACAATGATCAGCTCCTCTCGGGCGTCAACTTTGCCTCCGCCGCAGCCGGAATCCGGGACGAGACCGGCCAGCAACTGGCACGTACTCACAAACCATTTTACTTGGTTGAAAATCTGATTTTATTACTTGAAATTAACTGCGGTCTGATCTAATTAATTAACGTTTGCACGCACATTGCGAAACATGATATATGCAGGGTCAGCGCATCAGCTTCGGCGGGCAGCTTCAGAACTACCAGGCGGCGGTGCAGCAGCTGGTGAGCATCCTGGGCGACGAGGACTCGGCGGCGAACCACCTGAGCCAGTGCATATTCACAGTGGGCATGGGCAGCAACGACTACCTCAACAACTACTTCATGCCCACCGTCTACTCCACCAGCCGCCAGTACACCCCGGAGCAGTACGCCGACGTGCTCGTCAACCAGTACACGCAGCAGCTCAGGGTACGCACCTATATACACCGGCAGTCCGGCCGCGCCATTACCAACCAGTACACGCAGCAGCTCAGGATGCTTATTGATTAATCATGTGCTTGCACAGATCCTGTACAACAATGGAGCCAGGAAGGTGGCGCTGATGGGCGTGGGGCAGGTCGGGTGCAGCCCGAACGAGCTCGCGCAGCAGAGTCCCAATGGCGTCACCTGCGTCGAGCGGATCAACAGCGCCATCGAGATCTTCAACCAGAAGCTGGTGGCCCTCGTCGACCAGTTCAACACGCTGCCGGGGGCGCACTTCACCTACATCAACGCCTACGGGATCTTCCAGGACATCCTCAGAGCACCAGGATCCCATGGTAATTAACCAAGAAATTTTACTGTTAGTTATAACTCTGAATCGATACTGCGCATACAGTTAAGAGAATGATCGGTGTTTGCATTGGAAGCAATTGACTGACGAAGGAAACGGTGCAGGTTTGACGGTGACGAACCAGGGCTGCTGTGGGGTGGGGAGGAACAACGGGCAGGTGACTTGCCTGCCCTTCCAGACGCCGTGCGCAAACAGGAACGAGTACCTCTTCTGGGACGCCTTCCACCCGTCGGAGGCGGCCAACATCCTCGTCGGACGGAGGGCCTACAGCGCCGCGCTGCCGTCCGACGTCCACCCCGTCGACCTGAACACGCTTGCTCAGCTCTAGTTACACATCATGAGTATAATAGTACAGTACATGGCAAATGAGTCAAGACCAAAACTTATACTCCCTCCGATCCATATTAATAGGTGCTGAAGTGGATGTATTTAGACATGTTTTATTGCTAGATACATCCACTTCAGCACCTATTAATATGGATCGGAGGAAGTATGCTACTCCAGATTTTTGCATGCTTGATTTCTTTTACTCTCTTGTGGTTGTGGAGTGATACGTGTGGTTCCGTTTTGTTACTTGCTTGGGTGCATACGATCGACAAGCAAGATATTATGCATTGCACCTGACCTACTTGTACGGAGTATATGCTATAGTTGCATTTTTCATGTTTGCTACTGTAATTAGGGATTCATCCGTCCTTGTGCTTCACTGTAAAGCAAATCAATGTTTGCGTTATTTATAAAGCGGGACGAAAGTCCGTTTCAAGTAAAGCAACTCAGTTTCAATAAATTTAGCAGCTTTTTGAAAGAAAAAAAATGTTACTTGCATTCCGCTTTCAAATCAAGTTATGAATTGATTATTGTGGTTTGGGACTAGACAGCGACAGCAGCCAAATAACTGCCTGAGACTCGTCCCGTTTGGAATGACAGTAGGTTTGTGTTACAAATCGTAGGCGCACAATCGATCTACCAAGGACCAAGAAATCACAGCACTATGACGACACCGAGATTTGTTAACGCAGTTCAGCGAACTCGTCTACATCTGCAGGGCATGACTATGGGCGCACCTTCCCATTGATACCGCTGCACCGGCCGCCTTGGTCGCCGGCACAAGCCGCCGGGTCCTCTTACGCGCCTGCTGCTATCAAGTCGTCATCGACGACAAGCCCGCCGAGGCAATACAGACGCACCAGATCTCAACGCCACGCCGATCCGGCCGCCCCTGCCACGGGCGCCGGACCGTCCCCTCGTGATCTTGTGTCTAGCCTACTAGCTTTCGTCGTGTCTATTTGGGCTACCCCCGGTGCCTTTATATATTAGGCCAGGTTACACGTGTCCGACTCAAACACCTAACCTTCCGTTAATTACAAGTCCTAGCGTAGCCCTACTCGTACACATATTCGACATATATTCCAACAAACTCCACCTTGGCGAATATGCCCTTCGCCATCTTGAAGCCGGCATGCCGAATCTTTGTATACATGGACTTGAACCATTAATCATGAGCTCAGCTGCTACTCCCTTGACTCCATATGACTCCACCTGCAACCGTACTTCCTTCCTTGTTTCACCACAGTTAATGCTCCCACGAAAATTAAGTTCTTCCCCACTCTTGTCTTGTGCTCCCAACTCTCCGGAGTATCCGTCCACCGCCATCACACAACGATCATAAAGTCACCATATCGACAACGCCGTTGCATCGTCACCTTGGTAGCCTCGTCCTTGATCCATGTGAAAGTGAACAACTCACATATTAGGTGTCACAAATAAGAGTTACATGAACTCATCGTTCTCGCTATTGTTGACTGCATCTCTGAAACCTTGAAGAAATTTCGCCGTTGCCTTAAGTCATCTCCAGTCAAATTCACAACTGTCTCATCACCGCTTTCGCAGATCCTCCATGGCCAACACTCATCCATCTCCATGGTCTCGATATATAGTTACCATCATGAACCTGTTACTCGCCGACACTGCTTCAACACCCCTTACACTCATGTCTGACCATATGTCTGACCTCCAGTGCCTGGACTGTCGATTTGTCCCGTACTTACCGCACGCCTCGCCGCTATTACCGCGTCGAGCATCCGCAATCTTGGCCAAGATCTCTAAGGTCGCTAAACCCACACAACCTCAGGCCCCACTGCAGATAACCATCGGTCATACATGACCAATGCCGAGTTCCACGCATCTCTCCGAACCATGAGCTCCAGTCCGAAACAACGTGCTTCTCGCCTTCCCGCTGAAATAGGCTTCGACTCTCCGAGCTCTTACGCCGTAGCCCCTCATCAGCCGAGTGGAATCGTCAAACTCCAGCTCCACCTTCAACATGACTCCATGGTAGATGATCAGTCCACCCCGCGCCACGTCGACCTCAAGATCTCATGCGTACGCCATCTTGAATCAACCCCGCGCAATTGCATGTTGAAGCACGCACCATTCGGGCATGCGCCACGTGTTTCCATGCCACAGAATCCGGACACCATCAGCCGTCACGCTCCTACGTCGTCATCGCCGATCTTCACCGTATTCTGTCCCGTCAGACTGTCCAGTCCGACCCAGCCGAAACGCATCCGACTGCGACCATGCTCCATCTTGCGCCTAGTACACCCGCCATATTGTTATGTACTATCCGACGCCTTGTATATGCATGATCCTCCACGACGCAGTCCACCACGTCGCCAATCTGCCAACCTCCCGGTAAAACCCGTGCAAACTGAGCAACAAATACAGAGAAAGGACAAGTCTCTCAGGTAGTTATCCATGGGTGCACTAAGCATTGTCCCACGCTCACAAGTCCCAATGCCTTTTTCTTTTCCATGTCCATGCACTAAACACCTTGGTTGTACTAGATTCTTTTTCTTTTGTTCACGTTTTTTTTTGAACAGGGAACGACCCCGAAGGGCCTAGAAACTGCGTGTTGATATCAGCGGCAGAGTACACATTACAAGAAGATCCCCAGAAAATAAGAAAATTACAGGGATGTCCTCAACATCTTGCAAACAAACCCGAGACGAAGAACTGAAAACGCGATCAAATCCTTCGCCTTTGCCGTCGCTGAAGAGGAAGACTGAACCACGACTCCCCACGGCCGCTGCGGGGACGAGACCACTTGCAGCAGCGAGGGAAACAGACGCCGTCGAACAACCTTGAAGAAGCCTCCGATGGAGGTCGAATCGAGCCCAGCGCATCATCGGCGCCATGGCTAGGAGCTGCTGACAGCCAGCATCAACGGTCGGTGGCCACACCTGTGGTACCGAGGATCTGCTCCAAAGAAACGCAGTTACAGTAGATTCCCGACCTCCTTCATCCGCAGCCAGAACCACCACCGATCTCATCCATCCCCCGCCACCACGGCCGGTCAACAGAGAGGAAGAAGCAGCAGTATAGCAGAAACGAAGGGGGCATATGCGGCGCTTATTGAATCGAGCTGCACCACCGCCATCCTCAGCTAACTTCCTCCATGGAAGGTCGATGAAGACGCGCCGCCGCACCCTGCCTGTGCCACACCCAAGCACAGGGACAGTCTCACTCGAGAGGGCGGGGAAGACGGCCTTATACGGCGAGATGACTCCCCGGAACACCACCACCAACCACAACTCCCGCCACCGGAGCTGTACATCGACGACGACGACGGTGAGCGCGCACCAGATCTGGCCGATGAGAACTGGCGTACTACTCGCTAACACGGCACGAGGCCAAGCCAAAGAACAAAAACTATCTACCCTATCTACAAGCCGAGCATCGCATCCAATCCAACACCAGACGGTGGCGCCGCCGGAGTGGAAAGCGAAGCGAGCCGGAGAAAAACGGGGGTTGGGAGGGTCGACTCTCAAAACGGAAGAGTGGGTGGACCGCCTTTCTTTTGTTCACGTAACAAGTCTCCTTGCCTTAGCATGTTCGCATGCAGCCAACCTTGATTAGCACTGGCCTAGGATTCCAACTATCCAGCAGTTGTTCCGCACACAGGCCTCGACCAGTACCTGACTATTGCTGGTCCGCCGTCTGCTCCCTTGAGTCTTGGGCCGTACGAGATGCGAAGCTGCATTGAGAATCCTGGACTCCTGCTGCTGCACGCTGCAGTGCGCCCGACCGATCTACGGATCGATCTACTGTTCCGCGTGCGCGTATGGCTCTTTCTGCGTCTCGATGCTCAGCCGCCACAAGCCCCATCCGACCCATCTGATCGAAATCAACCTGGCCTACGCACATGCTCAATTGCTTTCCGATCGCTTCCATGCCGCCGCTTCCGATGATCCGCCGATCCTTCCGTCACCTGTTTTCGAGACGAACATATACCTTGCGTATCGGCCAGACAGCCCTCTAGATCAACAAACCGCGACCTTCGAACCTTGCTCTGATACCACTTGTTACAAATCCGAGGCGCTTAATCGATCTATCGAGGCCAAGCAATCACAGCAAACACGACACCGAGATTTGGTAACGCAGTTTGGCGCTCAACGCCTACATCTGCGGGGCATGACTATGGGCGCACCTCCCCATTGATACCGCTGCACCGGCCACCTTGGTCGCCGGCACAAGCCGCCGGGTCCTCTTGCGCGCCTGCTGCTATCAAGTCGTCATCGACGACAAGCCCGCCGAGGCAATACAGACGCACCAGATCTCAACGCCACGCCGGTCCAGCCGCCCCTGCCACGGGCGCCGGACCGTCCCCTCGTGATCTTGTGTCTAGCCTACTAGCTTTCGTCGTGTCTATTTGGGCTACCCCCGGTGCCTTTATATATTAGTCCAGGTTACACGTGTCCGACTCAAACACCTAACCTTCCGTTAATTACAAGTCCTAGCGTAGCCCTACTCGTACACATATTCGACATACATTCCAACAGGTTTGTTCAAGGTGCAGCACGGGCTTCTGAAATGGCAGAGGCTGGCTTGCAAAAATGTATGCAGATCCATTTGTCTGCTGTTTCTATCTTGTCCTTGGGAAGTGTTAATAACAACACCGAAAATAGCTGTAAAAAGAGATCATCGAAAATGTATTCTGCAAAGGAAGTGCCACAACGTTTGATTGCATTTCCTTGAGACGAGTTGCTCTTTTATTACTAAATAAACCAAAGAGATCAAATCTGTACATGGATTCCTATATATACAAATGTTTTGGTGTGTCTACACACCCATTTCAGTTTGGTGTGTAGTCTGTACCAAAATATTCAAAACATCTTAATAATTCGGAGCAAAGGAAATCATTCAGTCTACTTCAGGAATCTATTTGGAAGAAAGATATGGGTGAACTGGGAGGATGTAGCAAGATGAACACGAAGTAAGCCAGATCTGTGTGCTTCAGCAATCGAGGAGTTCTACACACTGCAATGCACATCCCTAAGAATTGCTCCAACGTGCAATTGATTACAAGAGGACATGATGTAAAAAAACTCTGTGATTAGCAGGAACACAACCAATTGGAAAAACCAATCTTTACAGCGAGAATTTAGATACACAAGAATATTGGTATTGTTTGAGTTGACTTTCTATCAATCATTAATATGAACCAGCAAAGGAAATCAACAGTAGCAGCCGACTGTTAAAAGTTGGATCGAGACGAGCGTGAAGAACGGCTGGTGCTACTACCCCCATTGCGATCTTTCTTCCGCAAACCTTCAAAGCTCAGGAAACATCTGAGGGGTCTGACCTGTTGTTCCATCATAGCCAACATGAGAACGCCTTTGCTAGAACAATGTATATTTTGTTATGAAGGAGCACTTATCAGACTGAGATGCGACAGGAAGTCATAAATCATTACCTTCCAGCGGTTTCTCTGAGCTAGTTCATTTTGGATAGCAGACAACCGTTCAATGATTACTCTAAAATCTGGCCTCTCAGCAGGATTTTCGCTCCAGCAATGCTCAATCAACCTATAGTAGTGTCAAGCAGTCAGGCAACCAAGTCAGGATGAAATAGGCAAACTGAAGTTACCATCTATAATGGCATCTGGAGTTAAGGGTACAAATTTAGGTTTATATAACCATATTGTCAATATGAAAAATGGATTGCAAAAGCTTGAAGGTGACAATGCAAACAAGGCACTAGTGTTGCGAGAAATTGGTAATTTCCATAGTAAAGGGAGAGAGAGAGAATCTTACTCTCTTAACCCATGCGCATAATTCTTTGGAGGAGCTCTGAAAGGTGGCCTTTCTTTAGCACTATGAGCCTTCTCAATTTCATCAATTTTCTTATCATAAAAAGGGAGATGTCCTTCAATCATCTGAAAGAGTTTAAATATCAGTAAAGGTCATCTAATGGGATCTAGGAGTAGATGGACCACAAGAGCATTACTTTATAAATTACAGAACAAAAATGGCAGTACAAAAAAATGTGGATTAAAAGATAATCATCTTCTGCTGCATAAAAATACATACATAATGCTAGATAACACATATTACCTCCTGCAGTATCAAAGCAAAAGAGAAGACGTCAACTTTATTATCATACTCTTCCTTCCGCAGGACTTCTGGAGCTACATACCTACCTACGGCATATTCACGGCAAATTAGTTAAAGAAGGTGAACATTTTTTTCAAAATAGGGAGTTTTTCACTAGCTTAGAACAAATTAAGGTGAAAAATACTAAGAAAATAAGCTTACAAGCATTGCCAGGAGAAGTTACTGGTCTTTCCTCTCTAACTTTTCTTCTCCATTTCAGCATCTTACACAAATCAAAATCAGCCACCTTCAGATGTCCAGTATCATCCCTCAATATGTTACTATTTTCTTACACAATTGACAGAAAATACTTTAATAAATCAGGTATTTGAAGCAACTGATGGGTACTATGGAAAATACAAAAAAAAAATGTCAAAGAATTTTTTTAGATAAGTACTCACGAAGGCTCAAGGTCACGGTGGATGATAGCTTGGGGTTTATGCTCATGTAAGTAACTCATTCCTCTGTAACATTTCACCATGACCCACGAGTTAGGGTTACATTATGACAATAGAAAAATAGCAATAATAGTCCCTGTCATGTGGGGAATATAGTGGGTGGCAAACCTTGCAATATCAAGAGCTAATTTAACTGCATATGATGGCTCCAAAGCTCCTTTATTTTTCAAGTGTTTGCGAAAATCACCCTGAAAATGAACATCTTTCGAGCTGATGATCCTGAACAGTTCATAAAATAAAGTGATATATTTGATACTCGACTGAAGGCCTGCATATGCTGCAGAAATAATGATGCAAAAACATAGAAATTTCTACAGTTTTAAAATCACACTGCACGTGGTTAAGAAGACATTATACTTGCAATGATCCGTCGTGACACCACACACAAAATGGCTAAAATAAGATCATACAGACAGGTAACTTTATTCAACATTTCTTTACTCGTTATTCATAACCAATAATCTTGTTTAAAATGAAGCCAGGGTCTAAACCTAGAAAAGTTCAACTAGGGCATCTCAGATGCAGGGATTATCAAATACCAAAATAATGCAAGCCCGAAAAGCACATTGACTAAGACAAACCTTCGGCATAAATTCCATCACAATCATCATAGGGTTGGTCTGTGTTACAGCACCCAGAAATTGCACAACATTTGGATGCCGTATAAGTTGCAGAACATCAAGCTCATCTCTGAATGCCTGTCTGCGATGCAAAGATCTAAGTGAGAAAGCCAACATAAACCAGGAACAAACGTAACTATTCAACGGAATCAATCAACGCACACTTTGTTCTCGTCAGTAAGTACATCATCATCCAGTTTCTTAACAGCAACCAGAATCCCCCTCCACATTGCCTTTCGAAATGTACCCTAGGAAGCAAATGGAAATGATAAGAAGTAAAGAAAGTGTGGTTTAAATATCAATAACATTCGACGAATAAATTCAATGTCTAAACGTGGGGTACAGAAAGTTGGACTTAATATCAAGAATTCAATGGCATAAACTCGGTAGACAACCAAAAACTTACAGCAGAGCAAAGGTATGCTGACTAGTGGACTAGAGTAAATTTGTGATTAGCAGTATACACATACCTTAGATAAACTTTTGCCATTAGTGAACTCAAGTTCGTTTGGGTCAATCTCATATTCAGGAACATCACGATCACTGTTAACATGCATAGGAGCAACCTTCAAAAAGAAGTGGGTGTTCATTATTAAGAACAATTGAACATGAGAGTACAACAGGCAGGGCCCGATAAAATATACTCCCTCCATCCCAAAATAAGTGACGCTCAAATGGATCTATCTAGATTCATTTCAAAACTAGATACATCATTTTAAACGACACTTATTATGAGACGGAGGGAGTACATCATAGTACCTTATGGTTAGAGCCATGCTTCTCCAAGATCTTGATCACATCATGGTTCTGGTAATGCATGGCATCTGCCAAAGGCTGTCAGATAACAGAGCAACAAACAGTTAGCTCACAGGGAAGCATATAGGAGTACCTGTATTTCCTAGCAGGAGGTATCATGTGTACTATAAATAGCATAATTGTCGCATGCTGAACTGAACGACCCCGAATTCAACTCTTAATGTGAGAAAAAAATTATCCCGTATCTATTTCCACGGATATGCCAGAAAGTCAAGAGTCCTTCTAGAAAATTTGTGGGGGTAAAAAAAATGAGAAAGTAGAAAGCAGCCTGACCGTGCTTCCCCACTGGTCCTCGACGACGGCCTCCGCACCGCGGTCGAGGAGCATCTCGACGACCTCGGCGTGGCCCTCACAGGCGGAGATATGCAACGCCGTGCGGCCGTCGGAGTCGCGGAAGTTGGGGTCGGCGCCGGCGTCGAGGAGCTCGCGTATCCCCTCCGCGTTGCCCTCGTGGGCCATGTACATCAGCTGGAAATTCGCGACGCCGGCCGCTTCTGCCGATCCCCCCGCACCCCCAACGACGCCGTTGACGCCTCCGCCGCCGCGGTCGGGCGCCATGGACGACTGCTTTCCCAGCCTGAACCGAGGGGTCGCCGGCGGGTCCTCCGTCGATGTGCGCGGCTTGGGCTCCATAGGAATACGCTGGTGTCCTGGTCGGGAGATCGGATCGAGGACTTCGGCGAAGAAATTGAATAGAGCGGGGGAGGCTCCGTGCGAGGAAGGAAATCGTGGTGGGGTTTGGGAGGGGAAACTCTTCTCAGAACTTGGTATAGGAAAATTGGCAAGTTGGCGACAGCTCCACCAACTAACTAGTAACCGCCCCTTGTGGCTTACGGTATGGCATGAAACGGAAGCGGTCGAAAAACCCCGCGGATGAGTGGGGTGACAGCTGGGTAAAGCTTTGTTCTAATATAGGCCGGTTTGCCATGCTGGCGGCCGTATCCTGTATCACAATTTTTTTTTGTCAGCAATCTTGTAGTACCACGTATCTGCGGTTTTGTGAATTTGTCAGCCCTCTAAACTAATCCAAGAAAATTAAAAACTAATATAGGGTTCTTCGATTATATGTGTAGTTTTTGTTATGAACTTGTCCCTGCATGTGCTGCTCCAAATTTCCGGTTGGTTGCATAAGATTTAGACCTTTGAATTTATACTAGCTTCCTATCAAAATATAATATGTTTTAGCGTTAGACTGCACATATCTAAACGTGTTTTAGTGTGTAGATTCATATGCATGTTACAATAAAACATCTCTAGAAATGTGTAGTCTAAAAAAACGTTAAAATATTTTATATTTTGATAGAGAGAGAGCAGCTTTATAGCATGACCAGAGTGTGTGTGGGGTTGATGCATTTTCAGCCATGTGAGTTCGAGTCTGTGTGTTTGCAGTTTCGGTAGGCTGTACCACTCTTTTATGAAAAATGCTAAAGATCCTTGGACTCATTTAAATTTGGGAAAAGGTACTATTCTGTCGAAGGATCCACCCGAAGCATCATCCATCCCTGCGCATGGTGAACAAACAGTCGCGGACATGAGGCCCACCCACGTTGCCTTATCCTTTTCCCCTCTTTCTTTTCAATCTCCACACGCATCGTGTACCTTTGGATACTCCGCCATGGAGTGCTCACGCTGACGCTCACCCAACGCGCCACCGCTGCCCCCAAGCATGCGTCGTCGCGACAGCGCTGGCCCAAATCCTGCCCCTCTTCTTAGAATCATACCACAACACGGTTATATTACAATGCATCTTTTGACCATGAGATTATCGAGATAATATATTCTGGAGGTTTTAGTTTGGTGCTATCAAGAATCACACCGTAAACTGAGTGAACATAAAGGTAGTTACTGGGTAATTCTAAAAGTGTATATTACCTCGAAGTTTTGAGATGAGAATTACTCCTCCTTAAAAAGAGAGATACGTACTTGGGCCCACTCGGTATTCTTGATATCCATAAGTTCTACGGACAATGCATGATGATGATACATCATGTGGGATATCGTAATACGGTAACGGGAAAGAGGAAACTTACCGGATAACGAGACGAGCCAAACGTATTAGTGAACCAGAGATTGTTACACAGCCAATACTGGAATCAATAGTCTAAGGTAAATTCGGTATCGTGAGTAATGACAGATTTGTATAATAACCAACAAGTTCATCAGTTTATTCGTTTAGCATGTTAGAGTTGTTGAATAATTAGGCATAATTTCCACGATTAATTCAAGAATATAAATCATGATGACAGCAGCTATTAACATGTGAAACTCGAACATACTAGATGCAGCAGACAACATGAATAATAGCAACACGATCTCTCTAAACATATAAACAACAGACATGTTAAACAGACAGATCAGGACGCAGATTCCGTACCGTTCGTTTGTAGTAACGTTGTTGATGACAACGTTGGCGATGACGGGTCGGAGTAGACGACGCTTGAGACGGCGGTACGCAGCACCGCCTGACTTGCTAGGCAGACGAGCCGTCTTGGAAGCAGCGAGCAGTCGCGCGAAGCGCTTCCCAAAAAGCTAATTCGCCCTCTCCCGTACAGGATCACAAGGGCGACTGGTTCCGGAGACCTGCTCTCCCGTTCGCCGGTGGACGCCGGCGCTCGGGATGGAGTAGACTACGTTGGCGGCGCAAGGAACGAGGTGTGGCAAAACCTAGATTGGTTCGGGTGTGTACAGCGCCCACGGTGCGCGTCTTTTATAATGCGGTTCAGAAAACCCTAACGTGTGCGACGTGGGAGGCCCACGCTGCACGTCCGAGTCGGTTGCAGCACGCGATACGGGAACGACCCGAACCGCCTCAGCTGTGACGCGTCCGTCACGACTACGAAATCGGTTTTCCAAAACAGCAAAATAAAGATAATTATTGTCTCGGCTCGAGGCTCGATTCACGAAACGCGATCGCGACGTGTCGAGTCGAGTCGAGTCGAGACGAGCGAGCGGCGGAGGAGGAGGAGGAGGAGTGCGCGAGAGGCTCTCTTGTTCTCACTCACATACCATCCCTACAACACTCCACCTTATAAGGTGGTGTGCAACTCCTCAAACTTCCAATGTGGGACTAAACTTCCCACTCCCACCACTCACTTGTACACATGGGCCATTTTGAGATTTCAGGATTTGTCTATTGGGCTACCCACATATGGGCCCAAAATTTCAGCACACACAAGTGGGCCAAATATTCCAACAATCCCCCACCAGATCTCAAATGCCCATTTGAAGATTTGCCAATCCTCGCTACTTGTTTATATACTAGTGTTTCAGCAGAGACTGTTAAGTTGAACTTCCGCCTAGAGCCTTAAGCTACATCTATCAGCAACTTGAACAATGGACTATGCCTTGAATTGCAAGTTTTGTGCCAATAGACTTTACTCAAAGTCATAACTAGTACTTGGCTGCCAGTAGTCTACCCCGCGGGTGGAGCATATGCGTCATACTCCGTGGTCTCTTCATGAGTTTACTAGAGATCACCCAAATCTCATAGACTGCGACGGTTACAGTCGGACTCACATAGGTGTGTTCTTTCAAGAATGCTCTGTAGGACAGCATCTTTGCTATGAATAGCCAACATAAACACATTAAGGCATGTTGCCAACCTGCCTTACAGCTCTTTGAGAGTTATGCATCATCACTTAGAGAGGGTTTATCAAATACTCTCCTCAGTCAAACCACTAGCTTGTTCTTCTCAGGTCCTAATTCACGGGATCTCCGATCACATAGGTTGGGTTACCACTATGGTGTAACGCTCACGGGTCTCATACCCATCTCCCTCGATGCACTATCTATCACATTACGTGATAGTCCCTTCGTAAAGGGATCTGCCAGGTTTTTGTCTGTTTGAATATACGTAACAGTAATTACTCCGGAGTTTCTCAATTTCCTGACAGATTTCAAACGTCTTTTGACGTGTCTTGATGACTTCGCATTATCCTTAGAACTGGTCACCTTGGCAATCACCGTTTGATTGTCACAGTTCATGAGGATAGCCGGTAGTGGTTTCTCAACCACTGGCAAGTCCATCAAGAGCTCACGCAGCCACTCTGCCTCAACAATGGTTGTATCTAAAGCAGTAAGTTCTGCTTCCATGGTTGACCTCGTCAATATGGTCTGTTTACAAGACCTCCATGACACTGCGCCACCTCCAAGAAGAAATGCATATCCACTTGTGGTGTAGAGCTCATCTACATCTGAGATCCAGTTAGAGTCACTATATCCCTCAAGCACGGCAGGGTGCCCTGAATAATGAATCCCATAGCTCATGGTACCATTCAGATAGCGCATGACCCTTTCAAGTGCATGCCAATGATCATTACCCGGGTTTGACATGAACCTGCTCAATTTGCTCACAGCAAAAGAGATGTCAGGCCTCGTCGCGCTCGCAAGGTACATGAGTGAACCGATTATTTGGGAGTATCTCAATTGATCTTTCGTAATCCTCTTGTTCTTTCGAAGCGTCACACTAGGATCATAAGGTGTTGGAGAAGGCTTGCTATCAATAAAACCGAAACGGCTCAAGATCTTCTCAACATAGTGTGATTGCGTCAACGTAATCCCACTCTCATCCTTAATAAGCTTGATGTTCAGAATTACATCAGCTTCTCCCAGATCTTTCATATCAAAACACTTTGATAGAAAAGACTTGACCTCATTGATCACAATTATGCTTGTACCGAAAATCAGTATGTCGTCAACATACAAGCATAATATAACACTATCGCCCCCACCATGGCGGTAGTATACACACCTGTCAGCCTCATTAATGACAAAGCCCGCAGAAGTTAAAGCTCTGTCGAACTTCTCATGCCATTGCTTAGGTGTTTGTTTCAGTCCATACAAAGATTTTAACAATTTGCACACCTTTCTCTCTTCACCTTTTACCACAAACCCATCAGGTTGATCCATATAAATTTCCTCTTCCAACTCTCCGTTAAGGAAAGCTGTCTTTACGTCCATTTGATGAACGATAAGACCATAAGAGGCAGCCAGGGAAAGTAGTACACGAATGGTGGTCAGTCTAGCAACAGGTGAATAGGTGTCAAAATAATCTTCGCCTTCTCGCTAAGTGTAGCCCTTGGCTACAAGCCGTGCCTTGTACTTCTCAATAGTACCATCAGGCCTTAGCTTCTTCTTGAACACCCACTTACAGCCCACTGGCTTACAACCATAAGGTCGTTCAGATAACTCCCACGTCCCATTAGAAAGAATGGAGTCCATCTCGTTATGGACAGCTTCTTTCCAGTCATCTGCATCTGGAGATGCAAATGCCTCTTCAATAGTCGTAGGAGTATTGTCCACAAGGTACACAATGAAATCATCACCAAAGGATTTTTCAATCCTCTGTCTCTTACTCCGTTTAGGAGCTTCATTGTCATCCTTCTCAAGGACGTTCTCATCATGTGGTTGTTCAGTATGATCACTAGATGTACTAGATTCCGGAATTAATTCAGAAGAAAATTTAGCAAAGCTATGCATATCTTTCATAGGAAACATATTCTCAAAAAATGTTGCATCACGAGATTCCATAATAGTATCAACATGCATATCAGGCACCTCGGATTTAACCACTAGAAATCTATAACCAATGCTACGCTGAGCATAACCTAGAAAGATACAATCCACTGTTTTCGGTCCGAGTTTGCGTTTCTTTGGAATTGGAACGTTGACTTTTGCCAAGCATCCCCAAGTACGCAGATAAGAAAGTGATGGTTTTCTCCCAACCCACTCCTCATAAGGGGTTTTCTCTTTATTCTTGTTAGGAACTTTATTCAGGACATGACACGAAGTCAATAGAGCCTCCCCCCACCATGCCTTAGATAAACCAGCAGTGTCCAACATGGCATTCACCAAGTCAGTCAGCGTGCGGTTTTTCCTCTCAGCAATTCCGTTTGATTGTGGCGAATAGGGAGGCGTCCTCTCGTGAATAATACCGTGTTCCTCACAGAATTCATCAAACACTTTAGAGAAATACTCTCCACCACGATCCGACCTAAAACGCTTGATCTTTCTCTCTAATTGATTTTCAACTTCAGCCTTATAGATTTTAAAGTAGTCTAAAGCCTCATCTTTAGTTTGCAACAAATAAACATAGCAGAATCTAGTAGCATCATCAATGAGTGTCATGAAATATCTCTTTCCACCTTTTGTCAACACACCATTCATCTCGCATAGATCAGAATGTATGAGTTCTAGAGGTGCCAAGTGTCTCTCCTCAGCTGCCGTGTGAGGCTTCCGGGGTTGCTTAGATTGCACACAACTATGGCACTTAGAACCTTTGGCAATGGTGAAATTCGGAATTAAATTTAAACTGGATAGCCGCGACAGTAAACCAAAATTAACATGACATAAACGAGAGTGCCAAACACTAGCATCTAAATCAACGTTGCCACAAATATGGTTTACTGACTTATTGCAAAATTCGGAAAGAGAAAAGCGGAACAAGCCTCCGCACTCATAGCCTTTACCAATAAATTGTCCAAATCTCGACACAACTACTTTATTGGACTCAAACACTACTTTAAACCCATCTCTGCAAAGAAGGGAGCCGCTGACGAGATTCTTATTCATAGAAGGGACATGCTGCACGTTCCTCAGCTGCACGATCTTCCCTGAAGTAAACTTCAGATCTACCGTGCCAACACCACGAACAGAAGCATGTGACCCATTCCCCATTAGGACGGAAGAATCCCGTGCGACCTGATAAGAAGTGAACATAGGGATGTCAGCACACACATGAACATTAGCACCCGTATCAATCCACCAACATGGAGATTGAAGAACTGAAAGTACCATCGGTATATTACCGTACCCATCAGTGTTGCTAGCGGTCACCACGTTGACATTCTTGGAGCCTTTCTTCCCTTTCTTGTCTGCACGATCTGGGCAGTCCACAGAAAAGTGGCCGAGCGCTCCACACGTAAAGCACTCGAGCCCAGCTTTGTTCAGCACCTTCTTCTTATTATTATTCTTAAAGGCAGTAGTGTTCACAGGACCATTGAACTGGGGCTTATAGTTCCCTTTGTTCTTGCTGTTATTCTTGACGTGATGATTTTTATGCACCATATTGGCACTAGACTGCAAATCACCACCTCTCTCAGTTGTGTCCTTTGCCCGAGCTTTCTCCTCAACATCAAGAGACACTATCAGATTTTCAACTGATATCTCATGTCTCTTATGTTTGAGAGATGTGGCGAAACTCCTCCATGAAGAAGGCAGTTTTGCAATAACGAAAATAATTTGCTACACATGGTTGTAGATGCGCACCCCTCGCATGCCCGACACGTGTACAGCAGCATCGTGCTTACTTTAGGACCTGGACGTGCTTGCTTTAATACATGCGTCAGGCTACACACGTTTATTATCCTAGGCATACAGTACCTATCCTGACGCGTAGGCAGTACGGGTAGCCAGTACGCATGCACCCCCCGCCACATGTCGGCCCGCCAGACACACAACCTGGGCCATATCCATACTTAAAAGCCCATCTCGTGAAACGGCCCGTCCAAGTTTCCTGCGTACACACTTTATAAACCAACTCCATCTACCAGCTCGCCACAGCCCTAGCATTAGGCCCCAACCTTCATCATAGATCAGGATGAGCTTGTCTCAGCGGGAGGACAGCAAAAGCGTTGGAGGCAGCCGTTTTTTGCCGGAATCCCCCCACCCCCCGAGCCACATCTGTTATGCGTCTGCCGACGCCCGGCGGCGACGTTCACGGCACATACTGCCAAGAACCCCTCGCGGGAGTTTTTGAAATGCGCCCACCCAGCAAGACAGAGCACGAGATGCAACTGCTTCAGAGAAAACCAGGTGACCACGACCTCCCACAAAGTTTTCTATTCCGACGACATGTTCGCGCCTCCCACCTTTTCTCCCACAAGCTAGCCTTTTTTGGTCTAACCCTCCCTTTTTTATCGATCTTTTTCTGCTCACACTCGCAGGGTTGTTTCATGTGGATATGGAAGGACTCGCTCACCCGCTACTGCTCGGATTTGTGGGCGCAGAAAGAAATTATTTTCGAGCAGCAGCGTGTGAAGATCATCGACGATGCTCAAGACAGAGAGGACCGCATCCAGGATGATCTCGACAACACTCTATTCGAGCTTGTTGATGCGCTGGAGAAGATAGCTGATCTGCAGGCCCGTAGCGCCCAGCAAGAGTCAGCAATCAAACGTTCAGAGGCTAGCCGGCGAAACTACAGGGTTGCAATTATTTTCATATTAGCACTTGTATTAGCTAGGTTAGTTATTTAGTAAGCATTTCTCGTAGTGCGCAGCTGAAAGTTTATTCTTCTAGCCCATCAATATGTATGAACTATCCAAAAATTTGGTATTTTTTTACTTTTTTTTCGACATTACGATGTCTTGTACCAGCCAATCAATATGCGTCAGCACTGCCAGCTGTTTCCTTTTCCCCTTGCTAGCTAGCTGCACACATGCAGTCAGCTTTTTTATGCAAGATGAAGCATGCACGCAAAGGCTACCTCGCCCTACTCTCATATACACTTTTTGGGTCGTACGAGCAGCCACGAAACAGCTGTTGGCGAGTATAGCCGTTGGGGGATTCTGCAGTCCGCACACATAAATAGGATGGCATAGTCACAGCCAAGCCGCATCCATCGTAAGCCGCGAACCATGGGAGTCACCCTAAACATCGAGGTTGCAGTTGAAGAGATGGAAATGGCCGAAACCAAGTTTAGGTGTGCTTGCGGGTCTCCAGCAGCAAAGAAGGTGTGCTCAACTGGCTTGCACGAAGGGAAGGAATTCTTCCGTTGCGCAAACGGCTATGTGGAGAACAGCAAGAGCAACAACCTAGAAGACCCCGGATGGCCTCGTGTAACCCCCCCCCCCCCTTCCTTGCTTTTTTCTTGCGATTTTTTCAAGTTTGTTACCCCTGCACTCCTAATTTCTTGTTTTAATCATCCCATTTTTCTCCCTCCGCAGCACCTAGAATGCGACACTTGGGTACTTGCGGATGTCATCACTCGCTTCGCCCGCGACGTCTACGATGACAACAGGTTGTCAGACGCGGATTTAAGGTGTGCTCTCCTCGGCATCACCACTCCACGTATGAAAGGGTACAACGACAAGAAGAGTGCAACTTCATCTGTAGTTCTTGACACGTGAGAATGTAGTGCCCATTGCGCGTTAGGATCCACGAAGAAACCATATATCTTTTTCTCCCTTTTCCATTGCGCGTTAGGCTCCATTGTTTCTCTCCATTTGTTTTCCATTTTTCTCCCTTTTCACCATCCTTATCGGCTTCTTTTTCTAATTTTGTGTGGATCCACCCTCTCCCTCGAACACATGGTTCATCTTTAACGTCCCCCTCTGGTGTTCATTTTTAGCACGACAGCTCAGACCAGTCATTTTTGAATCTAAGTTTTTTTTGCATAACCACACAAGCTCACAATAAAATAACCTAGAGTGGATTAGACGAGAGAGATTTTTTACACATATAAGACACGATGCACCAACAAAACTGATCTGATAAATCATAATCTCACCATAAAGCACACGATACAAGGGATAAAGTTCATTTTTCGGAACCAGGGAACACATACTACCAACATGACTACCTCAACGACAAAACAAACTAGCTCAAGCATCAAACAGATGGCGAGCATTGCGATCAACCATTGAAACTACAAAAGAGCCAAAAAACACAACGTTGAAGAGACGCATCCAGCAGCAAGCAGAGAACCACAAGGGGGCCACATGGTGTATCTGCACGGCAAGCAGGGCAGACTGCCCCATGCAGTAAAAAATCAGACGCTTCACTACTGCCCAGCTAGCACGATCCAACGGACGATGAGCCATCTCCCACACTAGGCGATAGAGCCTGCAGATCTCATTCAGACAAAGAAACTAGAGCATGTAGTGTAAAACCCACGTCCTCTCAAAACCTCGCCTCTGCATGGCTAAAAGGTGGGAGATGACCGAGGCAGCATTGATAATAGCAGAAATGTATCCTGCACGACAAGGAATTTGGTTTGTTTTCCCACCCCAAGAAAATACAGAGTAAGAGTCGGAATCGGAAAAAATATATAAAATGACAGAATAAGACTAACCCATTTTTTTGTCTGATGCTTTTAGCAGCCACCCGAAGTTCTCTAGTAGTTCGATGGCTAGCACACTCTAGTGTGTTCTTTTTTTAGAGACGGAGGCGAGCTGTGTGCCCTTCTCCCGGACCTCATCCCGACCTTCTTGTAAAGGAGTTCAGCCCCCCACACCCCCCCTCCTGAACCTAGCCTACACAACATGGTGTAGCCTTTTTGGTTTCAGATAGCCACGTACGCCATGTTTCGACAGGTAGGCTTTTTTCTCATACGTCATGTCAAAAAACTCGCTTTTGCCCATCACGTGCTTTCACAACGTAGGGGTTAGGTCACACAGCCCTGGGGCAGCCATCACAGTGGGACAAACACACTCCAGTGGGGCCAAAAAGAAAAGGTACTGCTACCTTTTTTATACATTTTTTGTAGACAGGGTGGGGTGGACGAGCCAAGCCGGATGAAAATAAAGAAGGGGGTGCAACGCTAGCCGAGCCCCCCCCCCCCTCCACACCCCCCGGATTGATAAGAGATTCTAGCGACAATTAAGTCGGGGGTGTAGGAGCCAAAGAAGACGACTATAATTCCGATGGGATAAATACGATAAGTAGGCATAGCCGACGGGGCGACAAGCCAGATGGGAGCGAGGAAATTAGTCCGACGACGAAAATTAGGTCTAGACTTCTTACAACAGATGCATCGACGACACCAACCGGAACCGACACACGCATCGCCGATGACGCCGACTAGGGGCATAACAAACGGTCGTAGAGCACACCTCGGCCGAGTAAGCCTAGCACACTAGATCGGATACCCTAATACACAATTTGAAAACGTAGGGAGGTATCGGCGATTACACATACGAGCACATTCTTTCACTCACCGACTGATAAAGAGAGAAATCGACAACGAAGGAGAAACCACAAAACCGACGACAACAAGGAGGCATAGCCGGATGGTCCGATGGGGGGGAGGGGGATGGAGTGCTAGCAACATTTTCCCAATATATCGCAATTTTCTAAAGAGTTTTAGCGACAACTAAGGCGCGGCCGAACGTCTAAACTGACGAACACGTCAATTAGCCCGACGACGACCGCGTCAAACACAAGTAGTTACCTATAACACCTACTTCGGTAACCAACGCGGCAACATGGCACATTTAACCTCGATGACGAGGACTAGACACCGGCAACAATGACACACTTAACATCGACAACGTCGATTAGACGGAACAAATTAGGGGTAGAGCCAACGACGCCGAGTTGGCCCAGCGCTCATACAACTGAAGGAGCATAGCGCCTACGTCGAAGAAGCTTTTTGGCAATGACGACAAGGAGGGAAAGCAGGCGACGACTTCTTAACCGAAAGAAATGTTGGGGGGTAGACAAGGCGGATCCATTAGCTACATAGAACACTGAATATGTGTTAAAAATCGTGACTACGCGGGAATTAACCACAGACTAGCAAAAAAATACCAAGCAGCACAATATATAAAGGCACACAAATAAGTTGCACAATGACATCAAAAACAACAAACTAGCAGGACAGGTAGATAAGTTCACAGGATTCTCGAAGGTAGTACAAATTAAAACTAGAACATTTTCAGACTAAGGTGCATTTTTTTCGCAACATTTTGCTCGTGCCAGGCGGCATCCGCAGCAGCCCAGTGTTCTGACGCTTGCTGGTGCCAGGGGCATCAATGATTGGAAGCACGAAGTTGCCCTTGTTGACATCCAAACGAATAAGCTTGTAAAGAAGGTCAACAGTGCACTGGCGCATGTCAAAACTATCAACCGCAAGACCACCGGATGCACAATCAATGACACGGGCGCAAGTGACAGCATAAGCCCCAGTTGAGTTCCTACACAAAACAGAAAGAAACGTTAAGTTCCGGTTGAACAAAAAGAGAAGTCACATTTAAGCACGATTGAAAACACAACACTAACCTGACGCAACCACGACCTATAGTGTTGTGAAGAACTGGAAGCCATGGACCAAGTCCAATCTGGTTATTCTGATGGATATCGCGCATTGCTTGGATCAGCCTAGCATGGATAAGCGTATAGCTATGCTTATGTTTTTGGTTCACAAAAGCAGTGGTCTTGTTAAAGCACGCAGGATCAGCAATAGAAAATGTTTGCTTTAAGATATCCCAAGAAAAGCAAACCCAGTTACTTTCATGAGGAACAACAGCAACAATCTGCAGAGGGAAACATGTGAATCTTTATTTTTCCATTTTATCGCTTGCATAGCCGAAAATTGTGAAATCAGACAATTAACCTAGGAAGTAACAGAACACACAACGCTAACCTCACGGCAATGCCTGATGTCGAATCCCACAAAGAAAGACGAAAGCATCTGGAGATCAGTCAAATGACAAGTCTCAATTCCAAGGGCGTTACGCTGAAAAATATAACAAGCACATGGATCAACGTCGGAAGAGAAAATAGCAGTCAAGAAAAAGGAAAGGGAAAGAAGATGAATGCGATGGAAGGAATTTATTCCTACCACGAAGGTAGCAGTCAAGAAGAGCCTAGGCATCCTAGAAGGATCAGCATCCTACTTAGCAGCCTCCTCTGCATTAAGGAGACGAGCAAACCCATCACACATTGAGTGATCCATGTCCAGATGGCCCTTTGCCACACTATTGATCCTAGCACCAGAAACACGAACCAGAGGATGGCCCTCAATGAAAACCCAGTCCCTACATTTTTGTTTGCAACCAAAATGAATGAGATCGGTAAGCAGGAAATGAAAGAAAAGAAGACATCAACAAAAACACGGGCAGATGATTTTGTATACCTGTCTAGCTGACGCCTAGGAATATGCGTACCAATCCAAGTTAGAGAGAAAGTAGCAGCGGAAGACAATTCATTGTCCAACGACAGGCCAGGCACGGGCTCAGCGTCAACTGCCTTGCGTTTAGACGGACCAGAAGTCAAGTCCACCGGATCATTAGAGCTTGCACCATTGTTGCCAGAAACTCGAACAACGCATCCTTCAGCAACCTGTGCTGTAGGTAGCGGTGGCCTAGCATCAGAAGAAATATGAACCCCTTGCGTGGCTAGCACAACACCGATAGCATGTTGGAACTCATCCACACTGCCAAGTTGAGAAAGAAAAATGGCTCAGGTTTCACACATCTCTATAGGAGTAAATACAGGCATAAAGAAAGCGGTAGGATGAACACCTGTTAATTGGCCAGGCAATCGCATTGCGTGCACGCGGGCCTAGAACATAAGCATCCACCAATCCACGAAAGCTTGCCCCGCGCCGCAGCTCGGACTCCTTGAACAGGCGTGCCATGTCAACTAGCTCACTCTTAACATCACGACTAGCCGCCTGGTAGGAAACAGCAGCCTCCGAAACCTGACTAGCTAGTTGCTTGACATAATCACGTAGTTCAGCCAAATCACGCCTAATCTCCAGCTGGGACATCTCCCCCCTCTCTGAAGAATCAGCCGCACGCCTTGCCGCAAATTTCGCAGACCTGGCCTGGAGAAAATTCTCCTTTATGGATTCTCTAACCGTCTGCATATCCTACGGACAGATTCAGAATATTAGCAATCAGAGCAAGAACAGAGATATAAAAATCGATAGAAAATAAGAACTAGCAGATACAAGTTTGGCCCAACATCTTACTCCTTGGTCGCCAGCAGCCTTAAGTTCTTCCCCCACACCAAACCTTTTCAACAGATCAGGAGGCACATCCTGAGTTTTTAGTTTACAGAAACAAGAAGTCAAGAAAGAGAAGTGGAGAAAACAACGAAGAACGGAGAACAAAAATCCCCAAGGAGCAAAACATACTTCAAAATCGCTGCCAGTAACGCTTGAAACCAGATCTAGCGAATCGAAACTAACCCCCCCGGCAGGCATGGTACGCTAGAGAGAGTGAGCAGGCAAGTTTCAGACTGGACTCTTAAAAAACAGACCGGGGGCGGGGGGAGAGAGAGAATGATGGTGGGGCTGCGGCAGATTCGACTGTGGTGGGGGCGTTTTCTTGCTCGCCCGACAGCTAAGGAATAAACACTTTTTCGTTTTCGCAGCATAGGACAAAAAGAACTTTTTCTGCGGGAATAAAAAGGTGAAACTTTAACCTAAGTAGCAACTAACTAAAGCAAAGGCAGATTCTACTTTTCAAGAATGAAACCTGGCAGGCAGCCACTTCTTTCCCGCGCCTCCCGCAGCGTCTGGCCTCGCTCTCTAGAGACTTTGTGCTTGCGGCAGCCGACACAGGGACATCCCGTGGCAATTGTTCTTCTTGATCAGGAACGAACTACAAAAGAAACGAGAAGACCGGAAAACAGTGAGCGAAGCGGCCACACAACAACGACAAGCTAGTCCTTTTCAGTACTCGAATAATTCAAAGAGAAGATTGTTTTTACATTGCTTGTGCCATGCCCTTCAAGTGGTAGCAGACAAGCTCCTTCAGTAATTCCCAAGGTCTTCTCGCACCCGTCATTCACGACAGCAACCTGGAGAAAAACAGAGAGGTGGTAATGCATTAAATCCTGGCAGCGGATGATCAATAAATGCATCTATGCGGGGGGGGGGGGGGGGGTGGGGGGGCTGCATTAATGAACAATGGCAAGCTGTCGAAGGTAGAGAGAGAAGCCAGAAACATGCGAAGAGCTTACATCTGGGGCACAACAACGAGCAACAACAGACTCAAGTAGCTCGTTGTCGCCGTGTATTCCAGAAGAGGTGCCTCCGCCATCGCACTTGAAGTCCCCGACCGTCATCACATAACCAAAGGATGTTACTTCATCCATGCACGCGAGTACAAGCTTGGGCGAGAGAGAAGGAAGCTCAAAGAGGACTGTTAGCAATGGGGCAACGATAGGGGATGACAGGAAGTGGTATAGTAGTTTTTCCTGGAGAAGACATGCAGAGCAGGGGGTTGAAGAACGATACGGGCCGCCCTATCAGGTACATCAGTCACATAGACAGTGACAGCTCTCACAAAAGGTAGCTACTATGCGGCCTAGGAGGAGTACGTAGGGGGGCAACCGGGCGGCCGCGCAGTCGGAAGGGACAGTGCACATCCAGCAGAACAGTAGCACGCATGCTAATGATGACTGTTCAAAGTCTGACGTCGATAGGAGTGGACACGCCGCTCGGTAAGAGAAAGAAGGGAGAGAGAATAGTTTTTCTTCCTCGGCAGCGCGCAGGAGCGGGTGTAGACTAAATAGTCAAATCATACATTTTTTTTTCCAGAACAAACGGTCACTTTGTACCCTAATTAACGATTGGTCAATTACGAGAGTCCCGTAGTTTATTTCGTTCAGATAAGGATTATTTTGAATCAACGAATTGGTCCAACATAGCAGTAGGGTTTCTTTTTACTACACGAAGAGGGGCTTAGTAGACGACATTGACGGCACAGCGACGACGGCGCGTCAATCGGGAAATAGTAAATTAGTCCGGCAGCAATAAGAGATACCCGGCAGACGAGAGAGGGGAGCCGACACGGATAGCACAGGCGCATGTTTTTTTGGACGCGCA
The DNA here is from genome assembly GCA_028641055.1 of Alopecurus myosuroides. NCBI lineage: Eukaryota > Viridiplantae > Streptophyta > Magnoliopsida > Poales > Poaceae > Alopecurus > Alopecurus myosuroides. The sequence goes on along the minus strand of CM054058.1, from coordinate 212,330,847 downwards.
TAGTAATTTTAACAAAGAGAGACAAACGACTCCACGAAAAAAAAAATTGGGGGGGGGGGGGACGAGCCTCGATGACAACTAAAGAGTGGTTTTTTTCAATCAACAAACTGGCCAACATAGAATGCGTAGGCTTAATAGTCATCATCGGACTAATTTAATAACTATAGACACACGCCGCGCCCGCCCACGGGGGAATTCGCCGCTAGTCTAATCGCCGCTATTCGACACCTCCACGGGGGCACGGGTGCTTGGACTATTTTCTCGTCGTTTTATTTTTCGACACCTCCACACACACACACACACCAGGCTGCGTCTAATCGCGCGTTGCGTCGATGTAGTTTTTTTGTGTTGCCCTAGCCTAGATTCGTCGCAAACCCCCCTCATCAATCTACGGGGTGAATGGCGGGCCAGGTGGGGAACAAATTAGCCAAACCCCCCCCCCCCCCAAATAAAACAGTCCACTTCCCTCTCAATGGCTTCCCGGGGAACGATGCGGCAACGGGACTTATATGTTTCTGCGGCTGGCAGTAGATCCTCGGCGATGGCGGTCTGGCGGCAAAGGGTGCCGGAGGTAGCCGCCCCGACATACAAACCACGGCGGCACCACGAGCAGCGGCCATATCGGGACTAGTTGAACATTAGTCCGATTTTGTTACTTGCCATCCTCGGCCTGACAGTCAACCTGGCCGTATTTTTTTTTGGAAGAGACGAGGACAAATCCATCAGATGGCTCGATCTACGGCCACAACCCCTCGCAGCAACCCCCACGCCCCTACACCTGGAACGCCCGAAAAAATTTAGGATGGCTGGACATGATCCAGCCAGCAGCCCTCAGGCCATCCGTCGCCACAACAAAGGCGCCTAGCACACGCGGCTCACCCACCCGACGGATATGCCGCCCGGGGAACGGGACGATGGGGGGACTTATCCGTTTGTGATGGGGGGGCGGCAAGGTGCTCCGGGGGCGCGGCTGTCCATCCTCAGCGGCTAGGTGCTGCGGGGGCGGAATGCTGGCCGTCCATCATAAGCGACAGCGGCAAGGTGCTGCGGGGGGTGCGGCAAAGGCGCCCCGAAATACAAGCCACGGTGGAATCACAATGTAGAAGAGGTAACGAGCAACGGCAAGCAGGATTGCGTCGGGGCACACAACGGGGGGAGGGGGGTGGGTGGGGGAGAACGTCCCACCCAGGGTTTTTGGGGTGGGGGGGTGGTGGGTGTCAAGGTCGACGCGGCTAAAAAGGGAGCCCTCTTTGTCGGATTGCAGCGGTTGTCATCACCAGCCGGATATCCCGGCAAGTTTCGTGGACGGATATCGAGGCAGCTGACTGACGGGGCGCGCCTCTGCCGATCAAAATCAAACTTACCGCGGTCACGACGGATGATGGCATCTAACAAATAACACAAATAGAGGGAAAGTACTCCAATCTATCCAAACTAAGAAATAAATCCCATTTTTTCTAATATTACATAAGACAAGAACTGAAAGAGATTACGGCAAGCATTAGTAGAACAATCCATTTTGAGGGTGGCACGACTAAAGAGCAACATTGCAATGTGGGGCAGCAATGCGGGCGCTAAGTCTCCTTGAAATGGTCTTCATCCACTGTCATGTACACTTCACCAACGCTAGCCAAGTCCATCAGAAAGGGCCTACATTGTTTTAAGCACAAAGTTTTTACGATATAAAAATATAACACACCTAGCGGGCTGAAAAAAGTGTTATGAAAATAGAGTAGGATGTCAAGAACAAACCTCACAACCTCTGGAGTTGTAACCAAAACACGACTTATATCGCCGATATGGCACCCCTTAGGACCAGCACTACACAGAAGAAATAAGGAAAAACATGGGATAGGTAGTAAACTTCAAGCCCTTGTGACATACAACAAGAAAATAAAAAAGGAATACAAACCTCCTAGTAAGATTTTTTAGAGCAGCAAACACTGCATCAGATATAGGAGTTCCAAGTGTTGACTGTTGCTGGCAACAAACACAAGAAAAAATCAATAACAAAATGGCAGAATGAGCAGGGGGAAGTACAACGGTTGCTAAGACTTACTGGCAGTTCAGAAGGAGAATCAGGAGCATAAGCTAGAACAGGTTTTGAAGAAGAGCCTAGAAACCAGCTTGGAGCTAAAGAACAAATTGGCACAGGCTCTTCTGGTTCAGCAACTACTGCTTTTGAAACGGAAGGAACATGCGCCGTCTCCACGTTACCAGAAGGGACCTAGTTTTGTTCATATCATATTAGTTTTCCGCGACATCTAGCAGTGTAAGTAAATTGAAACATACCAGATCCGTTGTAACTTTTGGACGCACAAGGTCAACGTGCGTTTTGATAACATTGATGAAATGGAGCGTAATCTCGTTGAAATCAGCGATCACACTGGTGTGTAACAGTAGATTTTTAGGATTTTTCCCACGAATGCCGAAAAGAAAATTGGAGCAAAATATACTTTTTTTTGGCAAGGATATAATGCTTACGTGCACGAGTAAGCGTTCAATTCAGGACTTGCAGTAGCCCTAGACACTCTGCCAGTGAAAGTACCGTAACCAGCTGGACTGCAATATGAAAACGCAGCACCATTTTTTTTGAACTGACTGATGAATATAGTTTCATTATCCATAGAAAGGTAGTAGGAGAAAACAAAAGACCAACGAAACAAACCGTATAGCACGAAATTGCCTCTCAAGTGAAGAATCTTCACCAAACCTGCCCAAAGTTTCACAAGTTTTGCGTATGAACACCTCAATACAAATGAAACAGTGCATTTTTGTCTACAAAATCCTTACCAGATGTAGCCATTCATCTTCCCAGTACCATCATCGAAAGTGTAAGTCCCTTTGTCACCAGATATATCTATATTTTGAAATCGCCCCACTAGCCGGATCTAAAAAGAACAAAAAAAAATCATTGCAAATAAGGATTTTTCTACTCTAAAGCGCGAGACAACGAATTGAAAACTATGCTCACACACCATCGATATTAAATCTAGTGGGGAGAGATGGAGAAATCAGCAAGGTAAAGTGGGGGGAGGGAGGACCTACCGATGTAATCAAAGTGTTGTTGATCACAAGGCCCATTACATGGTTGCTCTTGAGCCCATCAGACAACATCTTCACTGTCAACAGCATGAGAGTATTCCGAGTGTTTAGAACAACTGGCGACGGTAGAGAAGACATCTACAAAGCAAGTAGAGCACAATCAGTGAATAACTAATGTCAGCGAAAGAGAAATACGTGAGAGATCATGGTATATTAAATGGACAAATACCAGTTGGCGAGGTAGGGCAGATGTGGAGCTGTGGCGGCCGGGGGGGGGAGGCAAATGAACAGATAGAATGATCAGACGAATGGCATCGAAGGAAGGGGAAGCAAGGATGGGGGGGTAGCCATGACAAACAAAAATGGTGCATGTGAGAAGATAGAGAGTGGAAGCAAGATAGGACATGAAGTTTAGCACAAGCGTGGAATAGCCGGAAACAAAATAAACAGCTCACACTGCTAAAGCTAACGTAGGAAAAGACAACAAGAACAAAAGATCACTGACAAGGTGACAAGCCATTCCAGAAATGACACCAACTCCAAAAGCTGAAAACAGATAGGGGGGTGTAGGCTTTTTGCCCGCGCACAGCAAGTACTGGGGCAGTACTTTATTGGGGGGATGCAGGGGCAGCTCCAACAGCTTAAAAAGAGAGCAAAATAATCTCACACAACGATCAATCGAGCAGAGAAGGGGTAGTAGAAGAACCAGGGGGAAGAAGGAAGCAGTGCATCAGCTAGTAGTAAAGGTGGTAGCCAACTAAATAGTTGTTTTTGGGATGTTGTTGAGTTTTTTTCATTCTACCTATTTTTACACGGTTTGTTTTCTCGACCTTCACAGATGAGGAGCCATTCCTCACCAGGAGCGATGTGGATGCTAACAATATGCGCAATATTGACCATGGCGATGGTGCAAGGAAGCTACAAAGAACTTCTCCTCGCATCAGGCCTAGTCGCTTCCACATGCCTCCAAATGTGGTACACTGTCGAAGCATGCGACACGAACCATGGTAGAGAGGAGCAGGCAAGATGCAGGAGGAAAGCGGTTGGGCTTCACATGCTAGTAAACAGCGGTTTCTGCGTCGTAGTCTACCACGATTTCGGTGCTGAAAACGGTTTTCTGCTGTACACATGCGTCCTGTTGTACTCGATAATTGGGTGCATTTTTTACGCCAAAATTAAGCTAGGGTTAGGAGTTGGCAATTTAGATACCGAGGAGCTACCAGTGTAATATGTCTGATCACCAACGAATGAAATGAGAAGAAGAAATGGTGCTTATCTTTTTTTAATATGTTTTTGCGTGGGAAGCAGTGTAATATGTCTGATCACTAACGAATGAAATGGGAAGAAGAAATGGACAACTAAAACACAACATCATTCATAAAATATGAATTCTTATGCAATACCAACTAAGAAGAAAACAAAGTCGTTACAACAACAAAACACGCGTGAAAATTAATCAAATTAATCTAGTCGTCAATATCTTGGACGAATTCCTTTGGCGGACGGCCTTTGTTATCGGTAATGTGCATCAGCGTGTACAAAAGACCAGCCCTATGCTTTTCATTGTCTGAAGCTCCAAAAGAGAAAGCACCGTGCTTCACACCGTCCCAAGTACGGCAAAATACCATAGCCTGCATGCTAGACTCGCACCTGCAAATAGAAAGAAATGGAAAAACTAACTTGAGAAAACAAAGAACACACAAGTGGAAAAAATGAAAGGGAGAAAAGAAATATAGAAATGACCATTTTGCCGAGGCAGAAGAAGGAAATGTCCTCTTTAGTCCGGAGTCCATGAACAAATGACCCCACCCATCTTCTTCGACGAGCCACTTGTCAAAGAAATAATTGCAGCACTGCACGAAAGCAAGGTGAAGCACACTAGAGAGTTTCTTATGCTCTACCCAAGGATCAAGTGAGGCGTGCACAGAAGGAACCCCGTATACAGTTATTTGCTTCCTCTTCATATCCCACGCAAACGCGGTTAGGTTGTCAGAAACCATTGCCGTACACAAGAACTGAAAGCGAAAAAAAAACAGAAAGCAAGCGATGAGAGGGGAAATTAGAATTGATTACAAAAAATAAATGTAAGATAGTAGAAGAAAAAATACAGAAGAGTGCTGGTGTCTTACCATTTGGCACCTAGACGCGTCGTATCCAAGGTGAGTCCCGATAAACTGGTCACGTACGATAGGCGATCTAATGAAGTTCTCGTCCGTCATAACAGAAAACTGAAATCAATAATAGGAATTCAACCATTAAAATGAGATTGGTCATTAAAATAAGAAAAAAAAAGAGGTTGTTTCTTTTGCGAGACACTCACGTAAAATCCAGGACCAATGAAATGCCTCCATGTAAAACGAATAACCTGGTCGTAGAGCTTGGAATCAACCTGACGAAAACACCTAAACAAGGCCTCACATACAATTCGGCCCAACTCGCCGTATGGGCCAAATTCAGCAGAAACCATAGCACCAGAAATCTCAACGACGGTGGGATTGTCGTGACGGACCCAACATCTGCGTTTTTTTATAAACCATGTTGATTAAATAGGGGAAATTTTTGAAGGGAATAAAACGGCAACAAATAACCAAACCAAAAAACGAATAAAACATACCCTGTTGTAGGGGGCGAGGAACCAACAACCAATTTGTAAAAATGTGAAGCAGCAGTTGCGCCGTGGTAAAACTTCTCAATACCAAGGTCCCAAGGAGTTTCAGAAAATTTCACGCGCACATTACGACCAAGTGGCAGATTAGCAGATAGCGGTTTAACATCAGGCAACTGCTGGTTCAAATCTATGGACTCGATAGCTCGTTTAGCGGAGACAAATGATCTAGAAGAAAGTCTAGGCAAAGAAGAGATTTCATGACATTGGGTGGTTAGATCCAACATTTTTGGAGAACGTGCAGAAGGGGATTCTTGGGATTTACCCGCTGGCCAGTCAGGGGTCAACTCGAAGGAGGGTGGCGACAACGACCATGTTCTGGCAACAACACCCGTATGCGTTCCTACACAAAAAGGATTAAAATATAAGTACTTAACTAACAGAAATATAAAGAGAATTTTTGAAATGAAGGAACTGAATTACCACAAGTAGGAGTGAAGGGTGACGCGGATTCTTTCAAGATGAGTTTGGAAGGAACAACAACTTGTGACTGATGAAGACTGGGATCGGAAGAGCATATAGTTTTAATCAACATAGCAGTTTCCTCTTCGATTTGAAGCCTAGCAGCAGTAAGGATTTTAAGACAACGAGCCTTATGTTTCTTAGCCGCTAGCAAAATTTCAGTCTGCGAAAAAATATAGTAAGGCAAACTTCCTAAAGATTAGGAAAAAATGCGCAAAAGAGATATGTTATTATAGCAGACCTTAACACCGTGAAGAACTGAAGAATAACCAGGTGGATCAGAAAGCGAAAAATCGGTGCTAGAATCGGTGCTAGAAGGAGAAATCAGTGAAGGAGCAGAACATTCAGAAGGAAGCAATGGAGAAGAGGCAGGCGGCACTGAATCTAATTTGGTAGCAGGAGAGTCAGGAGTTTTTAAGCCTGAATTAGATGGAAGCGTAACAGAAGAACCTAATGTAGATTTTTTTCGCTGACGTGAGCTTTCAAGTTCAAGGAGCCAGTCGGGTACATATCTCACAAAGACAACACGATCACCTTCTCGAGGCTACAAGATGAACACGCAAATGTAGAAGAGTGTTTTTTGTAGCAAAAATGGAAAACAATTTTGAAGTAACAGATCTTGATCTACATACCTTCCCTGCACCAAAAACACGCCTGGGAGCAGAACCAGCAAGCCCGGTTGTGTCAGACATTATTAAGTTCGAAATCAAGGCAGCGTCATATAGCTTTATCCTAGGCCTAATATCAGAGGGCGGAGACACGTCACCATAGTCCATGCTATCAAGGTAGAATATCTGCAAAAAAAAAGAAGCCAAAAAAAGGAAGCCAAAAATAGGAATGTGAGCGTTCACTTTTCAGAATGTAATTCTTAAGGAATTAGAAGGGAGACTGGGCACGACGGATTAAACACCTGAAGGAAGATAGCAACACCAACAGGGAATTCCACAGTCTCCTTCTGACGCACACTACGTCTGCCCGAAACACACGAAGATATGACAGACTCTAAGAAGAAGGAGCTCCAGTTGAACTGGTTTATACTGTCTGCTTGTAAAATCGCAGGCCAGAAATGGGTAGATTCAGATTTTGTAGGAGAGTCATCGTCAACCAGAAGGCACACAAGGTAAACGACGATGGCAATTCTGAACCAATCGTTATCAAAGGAGGAGGAGTCATCGAATCCATAGAATGAAGAACTTTTAGAGCTGCAGCGCTAGGAGAGAGGCATTGGTCATCGACAGATATCAAAGAAGCTACACGGTCGTATGAAGCAGAAGTCTTGTCCAAAGACGAGTCCCAAACCTCCTTGCCACAACACGGAAGACCAAGAACAATGGAAACGTATTCGGGTAACAAATCAATGCGTTTAGAGGGAGACAATTTCATGCAACGGTGCATGCAATCAACCTTGGAAACAAGCCAAATGGTGAAGGGATGGTCTGGAGAAACAAAGTTTATGCCATTACAGAACGCACCAAAACCAGTAGAGCGGACAAGAGATTTGTGTTTCTCAGAGAAACGAGAGACAACGGCATTGAAAACTGCAACTGAAGAAATGCACGGGGGAATGCATGTCTCGGCAGGTGGGGAGACAGAATGCAGTTCGCGGGCAGATCGCTTACCACGACCCAGCCATGTACTGGCCTTGGTGATGGAAGCCATTGAGTATAGAAGAAGGGGGAATGAAGGAGAAGTAGACTAGTAGAAAGAAAAGGGCTCAGCAAAGGGAAACATGTGGTGTATGGAACTACATACAAGGAATTACAATGGGAGCCGTGTGCGGACGAAGGGCGGGCGATTCAAATTTTTGAACGAGAAATGTCAAGCCGACCAGCCTAGCATGCAATAGACTTTTTGAGGTGCCTACAACGTGGAGTAATAGGTATAGGCAAAGCTGGTATACATGCAGCACAGCACAGTACTATGCACATTCAATACAGCTCACAGAAAGGACAGAAAGTACATGATTCATATAAAAACGAGTTACAGCAGAATGCAAAAAGGAAACACACTACAGGAAAATAAATATTTCGATCACAAATAAAACAAGACCCCCTACCGCACCGAATTGCAATGTCTTTCCTACATCATAAGAATCACTCCTTAGTAGCATATGAAGATTTCCTACCGCATGTGCTCTTGTTGTGGCCGGAAGCACCGCAGCTGCTGCAGCGACGAGCAGTTTCACCACGAGGCTGTGCAACAGTATTCATGGGACACTTTGAAGCAAAATGTTCAGACGAAGAACACGTGCGACACTTTGGAACAGGAGCAGCAGGAACGTTGCGGCGTGATCGACGAGGAGGGGGGGCGCCAGAAGCAGGTTTCTTGGCCTTACGGATCTTCTTTCGAGCGCCGGGACTCTCTATAGGAGACTTGAAACGACTAGCCTTCATGCGACCACGTGACCGAACTCTAGGAGGAGCAAGAATTACTTCAGATGTGGAACCAGTAGCCGGGATAAGCTCAACAACAGACGCAGGTTCAAGCTGGCGAGGAGGGACCACTGTCATCGAAGACATGGCAGCTTTTGCACGGCTCACGTAGTCAACTGCTAGCTCGAAGGCTGGCCTAGACCTGGTAGCCATGGAAACAAGCTCCATAGCAGAAGCGTATATGAAACAGTGCATGGATGCCTGGTCAGTCGAATCACCGTGCGCCTGCACATAAGTTTCCGACGACAGAGGGAAACCTTCACGGGCATCGTTTGTCCACCGCTTAACCACCAATCCTGATGGCAAAGTGGTAGTACCAAGACCAACCAACACCTGAAAAATGGGAGAAAAGAGGGGAAATAAGAATTTTTATTGAAAACAGACGAAGAAAAAATGTGGGAGAAACAATGTGGGTGTTATCTAGCAACATACACTAATAATGTGACGGCATGGCATGCCGCAGTGCTCGAACATTTTGCACTCGCAAAGATAGATGTCGCCACCGGAGCAACGAGTAACCCTGAACGAAGTCAGGCCTGAATCGGTGTAGCCAGGACGGCTAACCAAGACGGCTGAAAAAATCCCATTCTCCTCGTCATCGCGACGACAAATAAAGGAACCCGAACGAAAAAGCTCTTTGTCAAAACGAGCAAACAACGCCCGTGTATAGACCTTGGCGGCGTGGTGCTCCAACGGCACACCGATGTTCAAGTGTCTTCTTGTCTGAACAACAAAGAGTAGATTTGTCAGTATATTCATAGTTATTTTTCTTAACGAATAAAAACAAGGGTCGAGTTATAATAATTGCCTGCTTAGTGGCGTGAGATTCTCTTGCTTCGTCGGCAATGCGATCAGCTATCAACTTGTTGTACTGGGAAACAAAATGATGCATTGTCGAACCAGGGGCGATGTAAGTTTTAAGCAGATGATTAGCACTCTCACTCCTCTGGGTGCTGGTCATACCAGCACAGAAAGTCTCAGCAAAATATGGCTTCGCCCACATATCCCTGTTCGCATATGCCCTCTGCAAAAACTCGTTATCTTTTAACCCGTAAGAATCAACGAGTTCTGCCCAACGAGACTCAAACTCAGCAACACCAACAATCTCATCAAGGAGCTGGTGCAGTTTAGATTTGAACAAATTATCTTTGGTATAAACAGGGCCTAGAGATTCCTTTGCTTTCTTTAACACGTGCCATTTGCACCAACGATGCCTGGTTAGGGGATACTCCCTTTCCAAAGCAACTCGCATCTGATGACACTGATCTGCCAAAGGAAAGAAACAAAAGAAAATTAAAAAGACTACAAATGAAAATTAGAATAATAATTAAATGGGGGTCGCAAAGATAAAAACCTGTAAGCACAGTGCACGGTTGCTTACCGCCCATAGCCTCGGCAAAAACACGAAAACACCAACAAAATGCTTCTATAGTTTCTTCAGTAAGAAGAACAGCACCAAACATAGTGCTCTGGAAATGATTGTTAACACCGACAAATAACCCAAAGGGAAGGTTGTAGAGATTTGTACGGTAAGTAGTGTCAAAGGTGACAACATCGCCAAAAGCATCATAGTCTGCACGACTAGATCCATGACACCAAAACATGGATTTAATTCGGCCAATTTCATCAAGGTCAATTTTTACTACTAGTCCTGGATCACTTTCTTTCATTTTTTCAATTATCTGCAGTGTCTTGGCCATGTCCTCTACAATAGACTCCTGTGACAGCCTACCGCAAAGAGCACGTATAGAGTGGCGGCTAAAAGGCACGTAGTCATTTTGACCATGCATTGAACCAACTATGGAACACACCCGTGATATTTGCACGTTGTTTAACCTAAGGTGACGCACTAGCTCACGCGTCATCTGATCTATACGGCTATGTGAATTCCACTGCCTTTTTTCACCGCAACTTATTGATAGTGGATGGTTATGATCATCCAGGAATTTACGAACATACCAAGACTGGTCTACGCCACGAAGGAGTGTGATGCGTGCCAGGCAACCAGAACGCGATGTGCGAGAATCCGCTTTCCGGTCGTGCCCCTATATTCCAGCAAAAACAATATGATCAGAGGAATAATTTACTCTTGCGCACACGAGGCAACTGATCAGAGAAGTAATTTACCTGGCACGTGCACACTATGTCCTGACGGGAACGCTTTCCAGCACTAGAGGCACGACTACGGCCATAACGGATGCCAAATCCCTGCTCCCAAGAGTACATATTATAGAACTCATACGCCTCCTCCGAAGATTCAAACACGGAACCTTCAGCCGGCTCGAATATGCAGCGATCGCCACGTTGGGAAGCATCACGCAGCGCCCGCTCAACGGCTCCATAATTCCATGTGTTAGGAAGACGTGGACCGAACGCACGCCTAGCAGGGGAGAAAAATAAAATGCTGATTAGTACAAAGAAAACATCGCAAGATTGAGAGAGCTAAAAATTTATGAAGGAATGTAGACGGAAAGGGTAGAAGAAAAGTTTCCAACCTATCTGGAATGCTCCTAGGATTTCCAACATCAGGAGCCAAGCATTCCAGGTTTTCCATCCTTCTGGAGGAGAACTTAGCAAGCGAATAGCAGTCTGGACACGAGGGACAGATGGAGTAGTGAATGGAGGGGGGCAGTGATCAGTGTTGTGCGACGGGAGGGCCTTTTAAAGGAAAGACAAAGCAGTGTCAAAACTTGGCGCGAAACTGGAAGAAAAGTGGACGCGGGAAGTTGCAAGGCGCGAAGAAGAGAAGGGGAAGATGGCAGGAAAATGAGCTAGCCAGTCGAGGAATGAATAAGGATGGAAAGAAAAACACGAGTTCGACCTAGCTTAGGTAGTAGACTTGGCGAAGTGCAGAAGATAAGACATAGAGCTCAAAAGGAGATCGCTTTTTCACCTGTCAAAAATCACGGTATCCCTTTTTCCCTCCATCACATGCACGGACCGAGTAAAGTACGTAGCCTTTTTTACCTGCGCCAGCTGGTCACACGACTGACAACGATGCATGCGTTAGGACAAATAAAACAGCTGTGCCCTCGCGGGGTTTCTTTTAAAAAAAAATAGTTGGTACGCGGGAGTTTTTTTCTCCAATAATACTGGACAGAAAAGGAAGTTTGCATGGTATAGTTTGTAGCAAATTAAATCGATCACACCACTGCGTCGTCATAGCCAATACCAAAACAGACGTTCTGTATACACATTTCGCGGCAACTAAACAAAAACAGGCGTGATCAGATGACAAGAGGCATAATCAGACGAGGGAGGGGGGCATAACAAAAATGACGAGGTGGAGTAGTTAGGTTGGGGGGGAAGGGGAGTAGCACGAAGCATTCTTTTTTGTGTACTATCAAATAAGAGAAGCAACAGGAATTAAAAGCAACGTACAGATTTTAAGGAAACACGTTGAATTAAACAACACAGCAACATAGCGAATTAAACAACACAGTAACTATTACAGAAGAACTTGGATTACATGGGGACTAGAAAAGAGACACATCGTAAGGTGACACGGATTACAACGGACAAATGTAAGACATTGAACACGTAGGACTCAGCTAGGCGACTAAGAAAGTGGAGCGGGTGGAAAGACACATCCGAATACTAAGGCTTAATCATTCACGCTCGCGCTCGAAGATCTTGAAAGCAGCAGCATCACCTCTAGCGTAGCGGTACTCGCGGTCCACGGTAGAAACACGGTGGAACGAAAGCAGCACTCCGAAAGAAGCATGCACTTGGGACTCCAGCATGACAGCATCATCAACGCTGCGGGTGGCGACATACATCACACCGTTTGGCGACTCTGAGATGTCGTAGTTTCTGTTGCCAAGAAGTGTCATCAACGCAGTGGTTGCAACGAAAAGCTTGCTGCAGAAACGAGGCTCTGCCTGGAAATAGAGCCTCAGGAGGTTCTCGGCAGGGATGGAGTCTACGATGTGGAAAAATGTACGGAGAGCAGCAGCAGCGTCAACCATTACATCGTCGTCTGCTGGAGGATGGAGGTTCCTGAACTTAGGGGTAGCAACAAGTGGCTCGTCTGCTTCAGTCTTGGCAGCTTTGCCTCGGCCAGACCTGAAAACGACAAAAATTAAGCCTAAATAAGAACGAACTAACTTCAACGTCAAGATTGCGGGGGGAGAAAACTCAACCTAGTGACCACGGTGCTACCCGCCGCTGGAGCCATGGAATAAAGCAGAGAGGACAACAGCCCACTTTTGAAGGTAGTAAATATGAGCAGGCGTGAGAGCTACGAGGAGAGGGCAGACGGATATTTATACAGGAAAAGCACAGGGTAGCAGCACCGGAGGACAGCGTCGCGAGGTTGGGAAAAAAATACCAAACCAGACGAACAGATATGGAAGGGCCAACGGCCCAGCTTTTGGAATAAGGCCCAATAAAAAGGACGTATGGGGCCAGGTGGTACGCTACCAAAAGCCTACACCTACAAGCTGACGTACTTTTTACAGTACGCCGTCGCGTCTTTTACAGCTGCACGAGGACTAATGCATGTATCTAGGGGACAGGTGTACGACCCGCGACAGTACTAGCTGAAATTAGCTGTAGACGATCGGACGGCTGGACAGTGAAATCCAAGGGCAGAGAGCATATGCGCAGCTACCACCGTGAACACATATTCGACACTCTTTGCAATAATGCATCCAGCCACAAACTTATCAGGAATCACACACTTGAGCAGATCAAGCTCCTTCGCAATGCACTGTATCTCATGAGCCTGTTCGACTACAGAACGATTATTCACCATCTTGTAGTCGTTAAAGCTCTCCATGATATACAGCTCACTGCCAGCATCGGACGCACCGAATTTAGTGTTTAGTGCATCCCAGAGCTCCTTAGCGTCTTCGATGTGCATATACACATCGCACAGACGTCCCTCCAGGACACTCAGAATACAGCCTCTGAAATTATTATTGGCTTCCTTGAACTTATTCTGAACCTCGTCAGAAGCTCCTTCAGGAAGGCCACTCATAATAATGTCCCACACTTTCATGGACTGGAGCCACAGTTGGCTTCTCAGTTGTCATCTCTTAAAGGTGGTACCATTGAACTTTTCCGGTTTCATCGAATCACTTAAGTGGGCCATAGTCAGTTCAGGAAATTGCCTACAATTAGGTTTTTGGATTGTTGAATAATTAGGCATAATTTCCACGATTAGTTCCAGAATATAAATCATGATGACAGCAGCTATTAACATGTGAAACTCGAACATACTAGATGCAGCAGACAACATGAATAATAGCAACACGATCTCTCTAAACATGTAAACAGCAGACATGTTAAACAGACAGATCAGGACGCAGATTCCGTACCGTTCGTTTGTAGTAACGTTGTTGATGACAACGTTGGCGATGACGGGTCGGAGTAGACGACGCTTGAGACGGCGGTACGCAGCACCGCCTGACTTGCTAGGCAGACGAGCCGTCTTGGAAGCAGCGAGCAGTCGCGCAAAGCGCTTCCCAAAAACCTAATTCGCCCTCTCCCGTACAGGATCACAAGGGCGACTGGTTCCGGAGACCTGCTCTCCCGTTCGCCGGTGGACACCGGCGCTCGGGATGGAGTAGACTACGTTGGCGGCGCAAGGAACGAGGTGTGGCAAAACCTAGATTGGTTCGGGTGTGTACAGCGCCCACGGTGCGCGTCTTTTATAATGCGGTTCGGAAAACCCTGACGTGTGTGACGTGGGAGGCCCACGCTGCACGTCCGAGTCGGTTGCAGCACGCGATACGGGAGCGACCCGAACCGCCTCAGCTGTGACGCGTCCGTCACGACTACGAAATCGGTTTTCCAAAACAGCAAAATAAAGATAATTATTGTCTCGGCTCGAGGCTCGATTCACGAAACGCGATCGCGACGTGTCGTGTCGAGTCGAGACGAGCGAGCGGCGGAGGAGGAGGAGGAGGAGTGCGCGAGAGGCTCTCTTGTTCTCACTCACATACCATCCCTACAACACTCCACCTTATAAGGTGGTGTGCAACTCCTCAAACTTCCAATGTGGGACTAAACTTCCCACTCCCACCACTCACTTGTACACATGGGCCATTTTGAGATTTCAGGATTTGTCTATTGGGCTACCCACATATGGGCCCAAAATTTCAGCACACACAAGTGGGCCAAATATTCCAACAAGAGTCAATATGGGTGTCCACGGCCCCGCTATTTTTTATTGAAAAGAAAAGATTTTTCAATTTCATGTCCACACACTATCAAACCTGTAGGGGAAACACACTTAAGTTTGGGCTTATTTTTGTGTATATCGGTAGGTCCAGATCAACTAGGAGTATCATCAGAACGATGTTTCTGCGTGATAGATATGTTTTATATATCAGAGAGGATTTATGACGAGGGCATGAGATGTCCCAGAGTGATAGAAACAGTTTCTATTGCTACCATAATTTATTCCGTAGTTTTTATGAAAGAGAAATTGAGGATGCACACTTTACGGAGCAAATGTAGGGGCATAAGATGTCCCAGGATAACATAAATATACTTCTATACTTCTGATATTGTTAGATAATATCGATGATTTTATCTATAGGGGTCACGGGGTTCCGGAAGAGTTCCAGGGGATTTTCCATATATGGAAGAAGTGCTGGAGGGGGCAGATTTTCTCCTATGAGCAAAAGCTAATTTTAGGGGATGCCGGGTGAGATCCATGGTCTCACGAAGTGTATTTGCTTTCCGTAGGAAATTTCCCTAATTTATTTGAGAAATAAATGAGTGGGGAAAAGAGAAATAAAAGGCATAAGAAAAAGAAAGGAGGGGGATTGGACTCCACTTGGGAGTCCAATCCGAAATCTCCTAGGAGACTTGGTGTGGCCAAGGGAGAGGAGGGGAAACCGACCTCCTCTCCTATAGAAGATGTCCTCCCTTGTCCCGCTATATAATCCCCACCCTTCTATCTTTAGAGGACACACAATTGGCTCTTAAACCTCTCTCCTTTTCTAAAAGAATTAGAGGACAAACTAGAGCTTCTAATTAGAGCAATTCTAATTGAATTCGAGCAAATCTCCTAGGAGACTTGGTGCAGCCAAGGGAGAGGAGGGGAAACTGACCTCCTCCCCTATAGCAGGTGCCCTCCCTTGTCCCGCTATATAATCTCCAGCCTTCCTCTCTTTAGAGGACACACAATTGGCTCTTAAACCTCTCTCTTTTTCTAAATGAATTAGAGGACTAGCTAGAGCTCCTAATTAGAGCACTTTTAATTGAATTAGAGCCTTCTCTAATAATTAGAAGATTAATTAGAGATTCTAATTAGGGCACTTCTAATTGTATTAGAACTTCTCTAATAAATAGAATTTAGAGCAATCTAATTAGAGCCCTTCTAATTAGATTCGAGCTTCTTATAATTGGATTAGAGCCTCCTCTAATTAGATTGGAGCTTCCTCTAATTGGATTAGAATTCCTCTAATAGAATTAGAGCTTCTTCTAATTAGGCAGAGGTGTTCCTCTCTCGATTAGACCTAGTTTATAATTACTCTCTCTCTCTCTCGTGTGTTGAGAACTACAACTTCATATACACCTGCAACGTTAAGTCCTGGACGGCGAAACACTGTTGAATTTGCCCTGACGTATGTGTGCATACTCTAAGAGGGGTAACACGTGAGACCCTCACTCTGCTGGATCACGATGCTGGATACGGGGAGTCGACAACATCCTCACCCACATACTTGTGCGTGAGGATCTTCTACGGGATTCATCGACATCGCCATCGGCACTTCTTCCGCTATTACAGTGTCTGGTACATGATCTCTGAAATTAGATCACTTGTATCCACATAGAAAGATCTTCGTTGTTGTGTAGCAACTTTGGCGAAAATTTCAATTTCCCGTTGTGCAACCCAGCAGTGGTATCAGAGCGGTCTATGCGTAGGTAGAAGATGTGATCTATAGCACCGGTGAGTGCGGGCATTGCATAAGTTTGTGCAAGTACGTTGGAAAGTTCTCCAACGTTCACATTATTTAAAATTGCTTCCCAATAAGCTTTGTTGTTTTGTTTCTGACGGCATATCGAGATATTTACAATCTTCAAGAAATCCTAGGACGTTCGAGTTTCCCTTGGCATATCTCGTCTAGTCCAAAGAAGTGCTTCAGTAGCTTTGGGTCTCTCTGTAGTCGGTCTCGTAAACATCATTGTGGAAGGGTCATGTGGATTGGATCCACAAGGGGTCATGGTTATGAATAAGTTTAGATTGAGTATCTAGAAGTTTTCGTAATGTTTGTGTTTCAATCATCCCGCAATGTCAATCTAGAAATGTGAATAATCATGCCTTATGGAAGCGTAGGTTACTTAACGGATCGTTTCATAGATCCTACAGCCACGCTAAAAGATGCAAAATAAACGTTAGGGACGTCTAAGTCTGTTTTTCAGGAAACGTGATGTGGTATAGTCTCGAAGTTTAAAATTTTGAGATGCTTTACCTAACACTGTTTTGTAGCTTACAAATCATCCTAAACCCGATCATGGCGATGATGGGGAAAAAGAAGGATTGCACTTGTTGTGAAGCTCGACATGGCACCACCAACGCATGATCTGTTGGAGATGAAGGAGGACTATACTACATCACTAGTTTTACTCGTGCATGTTTTATTATGTTTTATTTTTTATCCCTTGATTTCGCAGTAGACGTGATTGTTAGGGTGATTCCTCATAAAATATCAAGGTAGATCGTGCTCTCCAAACTGTAGCACCGTCAAGCTGATTGAGGTTTGTGTTCATCACCTAGATACAAGGATCAACGTGTTCTTGTGATCAGAAGGCGGGCATCAAGACGATCCATACTCATCACCTAGATACAGGGGTCAATATGACATCACTTGTTATAGTAGGATAAGTTGGTTGTCTTGACGTTCAGGCATGAAAGTCATGAGCTCGGAACACATACACCGAAAGGTGAAGTGGAAATCACGGTGGTAGTGATTGGCAAATTGGCCTACCCGTTGTAAGCTTATAGCCATCAAGGTGGATACATCCTTTGGTTATAAGTTGAGCGTGAATTCAGTAATACATTAAATTATGATCACAAGGTACATATGATTTAGTGGGAGCACGTAGTTAATTATTTTAACAAGTGCTTAGAAAATAATTATGAACACGTCTAAGTAAACTATTAAATTGTTGTATATCCATGGCTCGTAACGCACCCGCTATTAACCTTGGCCCACTACTTGAAAAGAAACCACTTGCTTCCAATGGAAGTAACTATGCGGATTGGGTCCGTGCCCTGAGAATTGTTCTCAGGGGTATCAAGAAAGCGTATGTCCTCGATGATCCTCTTCCAGAGGATCTCGATAATGACACTTCTGATGCAGAAAAGGATGCACACACCTTGATGAGTGATGATGCAATAGTTTTTCAATGTCTCATGCTGACATATATGGATCCTGAGTTGTAGAAACGATTTGATCGTACGTCCCATATGAGATGATAGTTGCACTCATGTCCATGTACCAGACACAAGCCAAGACTGAACGTTATAAAATAACAAAGACTTTATGGTCGTGTCACATGGCAGTAGAAATCTCAGTGAGCGAGCATGTAATTAATATGTCTAGTTAGGCTTCAAGCTTTGCGATTTCTAATCCCGGCTGAGCTTAGTACAGATTTGGTGTTGTCTTCACTCCCCTCGTGTTACAACGGTTTCATCATATATTACAACATGAATAGGATGGAGAAAACACCAAATTAGCTCCTTGCTATGCTAAAAATTGTTGAAGGGTGGTGTGAGGAGGGAAAACAATCAAGTATTAATGGTTTCCCAGATTACACTATTCAATAAGAACAAGAACAGAATAAGCCCAAATTTTCTGCACAGAGTAAGTCTGAATGTTTTTTCTGTAAAAAGAAAGGGCATTGGAAGAGGAACTTTAAAAGCTACCTCAAGCAAAAGGAAAAGTTCACCATAAGTGATAAAGGTATAAGAGTTATACTTGAATGATATTTTTCATTCTTACTAGTATCTCTGGTGTAACGATTGCTAAAATTATTTTATACATTCGATATAGGAGTTGCGGAAAGTAAGGAGACAGAAGATTAAATGGTGTTGATGAGCGTCAAGCTAGACACATAAAGGATCATCTCAGGATGAAGACATCTCCACTTTTATTTTTATAATTCAAAATATTTATGAGTCTCGGCTCAAGTTATTGTAATAAGGTCGCATGCTTGGCAACATAATACTCTTGTGGGTTGATAGGACGAAGTACTGGTTATCTTATGAGAATATTATGGATCAACCCTTCATGGGTGACCAATTTACAAATCTTTTGAATTGATATCATTTATTCTATAATATTTTATGATCAAAAGTCAACAAGAAAAAGGGACTTCACAATTATTTTAGAAGTTATGTCTTAGTGATGTCTTGAAAGTTTTCAAGTCATATTTGACTGAGTGAGACAAAATCAAACAATAGGAAGGATCATTTTTGCGAATAAGCTCTTGATATTACCTATGGAATAGTATAGTAACTTAAGTTTATTTTAGCACACATTTATTTTCTTTACTTTGTGTCATAGTTTTGATAACTATAAAGAGACACATTAGTCTTAGAATCTAAAAGTTTCTGAAATATTTAAATTTGATCCTAAGATTAAAAGAACAAAGTTATACTTTGTTGGCTATTCCAATTTTACATTGTAAATCCTCATTTAAAACCACCGCATAAGTGACAAAGTTTTGTTAGTTTCTTGTTGAATTTAGTGCGAGAATAGTATTTCAAATTATCATAGTTGTGCAAGCGGAAGCAATTCCAATTGACAATTCTTTTAGACTAAAACTGAGAGCCATTGCGGTTTGAGGCATGGCTACTTATCAAGAAAACTACTTAAACATGAAAGCACATAGAAGTTTCAAAAAGACTTGAATAAAGGATGTGCATGTAATTAGTAAAGATAATAGAAGGTCTGAAATATCCAAATGACTTAGAGTCAAAAATTATTTTATACCATTAATTTCAAGTTGAGAAACTTGATGGAATAAAGAGATCATAAAGCCTATATTGTCTTAAATAGTTTTATGACAAAATCAAGAGTTGACTACTAAAGATCTGACGATCTGTAGCAAAGTTTTATTGATTTGTATAATAAGTCTGTATGATAAATTAACAAAAACACATTCTTTTAAAGGAAAATTGATCGAGTTTGTTTACTAAGTACAACTCGAGTTTTTTTTGTTAAATACATAATTCATTATACAAGGGCTAAATTATTTTTCTTCAAATAAAAGTCGGTTGGTATAATTTTTGGAGTGGCAATATAATTTATGAAGTAAAACATGAGTTGTTTTGACTTCATGGAAAATTATACAAGTCCTGTTTTGTATTAAAGTCAATGGGAGTTATTTTAATGATATCTAAGTTATTAGAAGATTTGTTTAACAGAAAAGGATGTATCATTGAAAATATTGTTTTCTAAGATACATATGATAGCAAAGTTATTAATTTATAATGGATTAAAATCCTGAGTGAAAATTAATATAAGTGCTCTCAGATATATAAATGCATGAAGTTTTAAACGAAAGTTTGAAACTTAAGAGAACTAAGTTCTCAAGTGGAATTGGAATTTTGAATGCAAGATCTAATGTTGAAAAACATTAGTGAGCAATGATCAAATGATTTATCACTTACGATCATAGTAGAAATTTTTTAGACAATGCATTCTTTCAAAACATATAAAACTAATAATTGTTGGAAAATTGAATTATCCTCAAAGATATTTTGAAGATGTTTCTTCAAAAGGATGGAGAATTGGCTTATAGTGTAAGAGTTGCATTATAAGAAATAACTTATGAGATAAGTACATAAGATTGAATGGTACTTATGGATTAAGATATAATCTTATGGTTATATGAATAAGAGGAATTAGATTTTCTTAATTGATTTAAGCATAAATTTACGATCACTACGACAATAGCAGTAAAGGGTAGAAGTTTAAATACTTCTAATATTTTGGCTATCGGTGCATTATATGGACTAGGTATGGTATTTCACAAAAGATCCAAGATGATGTGTGAAAACGGTGAAATTGTATTCTTAGTTGAATTACCAAGGTTTCACCTAAAATATCCTAGACTGCAGTTGATCCTATGATCAAGGGGTCTATGAAGGAAAGAGTTTCTTCATAATACAAAATGGTTCATACAACCTCAGAAGGGGTTGATGACAAATGTCTCTAACACAATGTTTACATGAGTGTTCACTTATATCTCCTAGATGTTTGATGAACCTTTGCGAACGGATTATTGCCAATAGTGCAAGTGTGAGACTATTGGATGTATGCCCAAAAGGCAATAATATTTGTACATTTGTTACATAATTATGATTTATATTATTATGCTATAACTGATGTGGTTCCTGAATATGAGATTCAGAGGACTAATTCATTGGATGTTTGATGACTATGTTTTCCTAGTCATGGACTTTGTTTATGTCAACATCAATAAATAGCATATTGTAGGAAGAGAACAATATGGATGGGTATTCCCTAAGTAGCTTGATATGCTAAGAGATTCCACTAATACATCTTTGTCCTTAGAATCATATCATAGCACGGTTATATTACAATGCATCCTTTGACCATGAGGTCATCGGGGTGATATATTATGGAGGTTTTACTTTGGTGCTATCAAGAGTCACACCATAAACTGGGTGAACATAAAGATAGTTACTGGGTAATTCTATAAGTATATATTACCTTGATGTTCTGAGATGGAAATTACTCGGTATTCTGGATACCCATAAATTCAGCAGACAATGCATGATGATGATACATCATGTGGGATATCATAATACAGTAACGATAAAGAGAAAACTTACCGGATAACAAGACGAGACAAAGGTATTGATGAATCAGAGATTGTTTCACATGCAATACCGGAATCAATAGTCTCGGGTAAGTTCGGTATTGTGAGTAATGGGAGATTTGTATAATAACCAACAATTTCAACAGTTTATTCGTTTAGTATGTGGGAGTCAATATGGGTGTCCATGACCCTGCTATTGATTATTGAAAAGGAAAGAGTTTCCAGTTTCATGTCCACACACTATCGAACCTGTAGAGGAAACACACTTAAGTTTGGGCTTATTTTTGTGTATATGGGTAGGTCCGGATCAACTAGAAGTATCACCAGAACAGTGTTTCTGCATGATAGATATATTTTATATAACAGAGAGAATTTATAACGAGGGCATGAGATGTCCCGGAATGATAGAAACAGTTTCAATTGCTACGGGAATTTATTCCGGAGTTGTTATGAAAGAGAATTTGAGGTCGTACGCTTTACAGAGAAAATGCAGGGGGGCATGATATGTCCTGGGATGTCGGAAATATATTTCCGACATCTTTAGATAATATCGATGATTTTGTCTATAGGGTTCACGGGGTTCCGAAAGAGTTCCGGGGGACTTTCCATATATGGAAGAAGTGCTGGAGGGGGGCAAATTTCCTCCTATGGGAAAAACCTAATTTTAGGGGTTGCCAGGTGGGACCCATGGTCTCAAAAAGTGTATTTTCTTTCCGTACGATTTTTTTCTAATTTATTTGAGAAATAAATGAGTGGAAAAAATAAAAATAAAAATAAAAAAGGGAGGGGTATTGGACTCCACTTGGGAGTCCAATCCAAAGTCTCCTAGGAGACTTGGTGCTGCCAAGTGAGAGGAGGGAAATCCAACCTCCTCCCCTATGGCAGGTTCCCTCCCTTGTCTCACTATATAATCCCTACACCTCCTCTATTTAGAGGACACACAATCGGCTGTTAAGCCTCTCTTTTTCTCTAGAAGAATTGGAGGACTAATTAGAGCTTCTAGTTAGAGCACTTCCAATTGAATTAGAGCCTTCTCTAATAATTAGAAGACTAATTAGACCTTCTAATTAGAACACTTCTAATTGGATTAGAAATTATCTAATAATTATAAGAATAATTAGAGTAATCTAATTTGAGCCCTTCTAATTAGATTAGAGCTTCTTCTAATTGGATTGGAGCCTCCTCTAATTATATTAGAGCTTCCTCTAATAATTAGAGCTTCTTCTAATTAGTCTATGGTGTTCCTCTCCCGATTAGACCTAGCTTCTAATTACTGTCACTCTCATGTGTTGAGAACTCCACCTTCATATACACCTGCAACGCTAAGTCCTGGATGGCGAAGCGCTGCAAAATTTGCCCCCCACGTATGTGCGCATACTCTTAGAGGGGTAACACGTGAGACCCTCACTGCGTTAGATCAAGGTGCTGGATACTCGGCAACATCCTCACCCACATGATTGTTCGTGAGGATCTTCTACAGACTTCATCAACATCGTCATCAACACCTCTTCCGCTACTACAATGTCTGGTACACGATATGGGAAACTAGATCTTGGAATTTATATTCACTTGTATCTTTATAGCAAGGTATTGGTTGTTGCGTAGGAATTTTGGCAAACATTTTAAATTCCTGTTGCGCAACCTAGCAGTCATCACTCCCATACTTGGGGGGGCAAGGCGTCCAAGGGTGGTAGGAGGAGTATGACTCCTACACGGAAAATGCCTCCCTTGGACGAGTTGGACTCAAACAAGGAGAAGATTGTGTGCCTAACCTCTAGGGCTTTATATTAAATAGTGGACAAGGGGCATGTACAAGGGCTCTCCAAACTATCCCAAGTCATACCCAACCCCTGTCCTCATGACTCCCCAATCCTGGTGCCATGTGCTCATCGCCAACATCCTTCCCTACGTGTCGCCTCTCTCTCTCTCTCTCATTCTTCCTCTTTATCTCTCTCACACACACACACACACACACACACACACGCGCGCAAGGAGCGTTGCCGAATCTCTCTCTTGCTTCTAGATCTAATCTAGAGGATTACTGGGTTGCGTGTACAGGAATTTCAAATTTTTTCCATGCATGCTACACAACTTTCAATATCTATCTATGAAGATACAAGTGAATAATAATTCCAAAACGTAGTTCTCGAGATCGTGTACCAAACACCGTAGAAGCGGAAGAGATGATGATGACGATGTCGATGAATCCTGTAGAAGATCCTCAAGCACAAGTCTGTGGGTGAGGATGTTGCCGACTCCACGTATCTAGCACCTTGATATAGCAGAGTGAGGGTCTCACGTGTTACCCCTCTGAGAGTATGCGCACATACATCAGAGCCAATTTTGCAGCGTTTCGCCATCCAGAAATAAACACCGCATGTGTATATGAAGGTGGATTTATCAACACATGAGAGAGAGAGAGAGTAATTAGAAACTAGATATGATTGGGAGAGGATACCTCAAAACCCAAATTAGAAGAAGCTCTAATTTAATTAGAGGGTCTATAATTAGACCCTCTAATTCTACTAGAGAGAGAGAGACTTGCTCACAAAATTATGATTTGGCACTAGACTTGAGGGTCCATTTATAGTTGGTGGGGAGGGAGACATTGTCACATCCCAATTTTGGAATACCTGTTAACACAGTTGTTTTGCTAATTGCTTGACTAATAAACCTTGGTTGTGTTTGTTTGTGTTTGTTTAAGTGCAACTAAACAAACTTAAAAAGGATAGCAAAGCAGTAAACTAAAAATATTCAACATATTGTTCCAATGATAAAAATATTCAACATATTGTTCCAATGACCTTGGCAATATTTTCTAAAGTAAATATTGATCAAAGAGTTTTACAAAACTATCTTATGAATCCAATACTTGTTGAATATTATTACAAGGCCTAAATTAAGAAAGAGGAAAACACTTAATAAATTTCCATAAAGGATTATCAGAAAAAGAGGCATTCTTAAATGCTTCACCAAAATATTATCAAATGTTTTTCCAACCTTGCAAGATTAAAAACAATAGTATTAGAGATCATTTGCTTGCTATCTCTAGTCACATAAATATTTTGGCAAAGCATTGCTAAAGAAAAGCCTAGTGCTTTATTAAATAGAAATTCCAATATTTCCAGAAACAGAAAACTCAAACAAGTTACTATTGGAAACTTTAATCAAATGAGCTGAAATTAATACCATTGCTTCCTTATAACAAATAAGGAACACACACAAGAGGAGACCAAAAATTGAATCCATTAAAGTCCTGAAAACATGGTTTTTCTCCACAGCAACAATTGGGATTTTGAACAAGTTTGTTCTACAAACTTTTTCCAAATGCCATGAAATAAATACCACATGCTCTATATCATAAATAAGGATGAAAACCAAAAGGGCACAAGTTTTTGAATAATTTAAGTTGCCAAAAACCCCTGTTTTCTTGACAGCACCTTTTTGAAATTTGAACAAGTTTGTTCTATGAAGTAACTCAAAATTGAATTATAAAGTTTATCCAATTGATCCAATTTTCACATATGTTGTGTATCTCTACCAATAAGAATTTTGGGCAAAAGGATTTAAAATTTAAACCTTGTTTGCTTAGTGAAAAGAACCTTTTTCAGAAAGGACAGGGACCTAGTTGTAAATACCCAGGGACCAAAATGAAATCCGAGTCACCACCTTCTTCTACCTCTAGCTCTCTGTAGCAAACAGCACCCCTAGCCATGGCTTCGAAGGGAAGGAACCCTTGAGGGATAAGAGGCCCCCCCATGTGCCTTGTCTCCCCCAGGCCCCCCTCTATCTCCCCCCCCTCGAGCTCTCTCCCACTGTGCACAAAGAGCCCAAACCGAAACCCTAGTTTTTGGGTCGCCATCGATTGGGTCGATGGAGAGCTCGCCGCCGCTCTCCGTTGATGCCATTAGCTCCGCCTTGTCGCGCTGACCCTCCCTGCAGAAGGAATCGAGGCGGGAGCCCTCGAGGTGGCCGCGCCATCCTCCTCCTTCCTCGAGTCCGGCGGGACTCCGGCGGCAAATAGGCGTCGCATCGCTTCTCCTCTGCCCTCTCCGAGCACCTCCGCGAGTCTAGGGTGAGAAGGCGAACCCCGCCGACCCATTTCCCCTCTCCCTCTCCTCCTAATTCGTGGCCGCGCCGTAGTCATTTTCCATCCGCCGCACGCCGCCGTCGCCGGCCGCTTTCCGGCCGCTCCCGGGAAGCGGCGCTACCTCCTTTTGGTTCCCCTCGTCGAGAGAAGCGTGTAGGTATTTTTATTTTGATTTTTGGTGGCCGGATTCGCTAGGTACGAGTTCGCCGGAGTTGTCTCCCGCCGGCGAGTGACATCACGGCGAGGTCACGCTCGCGTCAGCGCCTTGACCGCGCGCTGGTACTAGTCAAACTGGCCCGTGGGGCCCGGTCTTGCCGCGTGGCTGCCCGCGTGGCCGGCAGGCCCACGAGTCAGCGACTCGGGCTAGCTTCCCCCGCGGTAGCAGTTGGATCTGGCCGGCCCAGATCCAGATCTGGCCCATAGGAGTCATTTTTCCTTTTAATTTTTCACAGAAATATGTATGGTTACTTTTGGACTAAAAAGGCAACCTAAAAGATGTTTTTGACCACACAAAAATTCACAGATGTACACAAACAAAATCTAAACCATCTCCCCTTTGTAGATCTACATTTGGATGAATGGTTTTGAAATTAAAAATGATTTGGCAACAGCTACCAGAAACACCAAAATGAGCACCATTTTTGTTTTACAACTCATAATGAAGTGAGGAAAATTGCATTGGAAATCCCTTGAAATTTACTAACAGGAGCAATTAACCTTGTTTCCAAATTCCTAATATTTGTCAAATGGCATGCAATTTGGTAAAACACCTGAGAGCACTTTGGTGATTTTTATAAATTAATTAAAGATGAATTTTGATGCAAACCAAATTGGATGGTCTTGTATATGTTTAGGACTATCCAAACCTAGAAGGGTTTAATTTTTAGAGCATCCTAGAAAATTTGGTGGACAGATCTTTGTTTCACCTGTTTCTGCCATTTTGGCATTTTAGTTAATTAATTTGTGTGATGATATTTTTGTGTTGCAATATTGTTTTCTAGCATGTATAAGTTGGGTGAACTTGTTTTATAAGTGTTACTTAACTATTTTAGCATGTTAGATTGTGTGGACTTGAGTGGAGAAGAAATATGATTTTGTTATTATCATATGTTTATTCTCTAGTAAATATTTGCATAGGAATTTTGAGTGATGAAATTGTGTGCAAATACTTGGATTGTTGATTGTATCCAGTACCATGTGGATACTTATATTGTGTGGTTATCACCTCTGCTATCTTGCATTTGAGTTGGTAGAAAAGCATGAGTAGCTTTGTGATGGCTATGAGATTGTTATGGAAAAATTCCCTCATGTGTGGAATTTTTGACATGAACATTTGTGATTGTTTAGCCACATAATTTTGTGTTGTAACCATAGCTCCAGTAGCATTTTGATTATATTATTATGAGTACTTGACCCCTAGATTTTTCACTTGTGTGAAAATAATAGCATGAGTAGCATTACCTTGTTATTTTAGCACCCTATTATTTTCTGCTAGTATTGTTATTGCACTAGGTGCTAGTTTAGGTTTTTGCTAATTTTTGTCAAGTATGACCAGAGGCTTTGTGACCTCTTAATGCTTTGTTATTCTAGTGGAACACCCACTGGTGTCATTGCATTTTTGGTGGAAACATTATTTCCCCCAAACTAGATGTATTTCTTTTATATAGTTCTATAACTAATGAGTGCCTAGTATTTTTGCTTTGGGAATTTTTGTGCTAAACAAAAATGGGTATACTTCTGTTTGTAAGTGGTTGTAATCATGTGTGGCTTGCTAGGAAAAATACATTCTTGGAGTGTTGTTTGATTCCTCTAGTAATGCCCTTTTTATTACCACTAGTATGTAGGAGTTGCCCTGCAAAATGATACCTTGTTTTATCCAATGGGATATTTTTGTTATAGCAAGTATAGATGTTTTTCACTACTGTTTTTATGACATGGACCCTCTGGTTGTATTTCAATTACTTGATTGAAAATACATCCATTGATCCTTCATGTTTAAGTAGTACTAGTTTTCCTTAGCAGTTGTTGTGTTAAATTATTTTTCCTGCCAACTTATGTTTGGTAGATATTTGTGTATCCTTGCATGAGGACATGTTTTCATTCTCATTATGATAACATGGTTCCTTGTTTGCTTTTTAGTATTTTACTTGTTATGTTTGCCTGCATAGTAAACTTTTAGTAGAAACATGTCTATAGGATTCCTCCTTTTTAGTCATTGTTTCTATTGTTCTCACTATGAGAAATTGTGTGTTTTGTGATGAGTCTATTGCCTTGTTGCACTTGTGTAGGCTCACTGATTTGTAAAAGTAACTTTTGCAAATCATGTGTCTTATTTATTCTTGATGTGAATTTAGACTTAGTAAGATAGCTACCTTTTTCTTTTTGTTGTTTGGTTGATAGACCCATTGCCATGATTATTTTTGTGCATGTTTTATATACTTTTAGTAGTCTCACCTTTGTGAAACTAAGTGTATTTTGGGTTTATTAATATCTTGGTATGAGAGTGGCACACCCACTGAATCCATGATATTGAGGTTGTGAGACATGTTCCTCCAACCTTAAGTTTGTCTTATTAAATGGCATTTCTGCCAAGTAGAATTGTTTGATTGTTTGCCTCAATTAGTAATTGAGTGAATTTGTTATTATTAGATTTCCTTGCTGTATGTATTGTTATGTATGGTTGCTTGCCTTGATTAGTTCTGAATGTGTGTCCTTTATTCCTTTTACGACGTTAGAAAACGAAGAGGAAGGAAGTGTCGTGAAGATCTGTTTCAAGTTCCAGTCACTCCAAAACCAGGGACACAAGGAGATACCAGGCAAGCCATCCTGATGCTTGCTGATACAATACTTATCATTATCTATCATGCATGTTTTACCTCTGAAGTTTTACAAAAACTTGATTATCAAAACTATTTTTGATGTGGAATTTACTACTATACTATATTATAGGTTACTATCATGCCAGTAGTTAAAACTTGGTAATACCAAGCCCATAAGCCACCCTATGGTATTTATTACCATCAAATATACTAGTCCCTAAGTGGACACCCTAAAATTGTGATTCTACAAAACAAAGGCTTTACGGAAAAACCCGGAGAAAAGGCGGATCCTTGTTCTCCGGAGGAATGTGGAAGTGGTCATTTTTGAGAAAGTGGTGTTTTCAAAAATGACACATAACCTAGTCTTCGCCGGACAACCTTTACCGTACTTCCACCCTACCCCAACATGGGCAAGGGGCTTAACTTGAAGTTTGTTCTTATTAGTGTGTGCTATCTCAATGTGCTATAGGGGATGCGATCCTCTGAACCGAATGTCGTGGAGACATATAAAGTGTGGGATTAATTTTCCCTCCGGATGCATCAGTTGAGGCATCCTGGCTTGGCGGGGATTAGCTCGGTGCCGGGGATGTGGTAAAACTCAACTGAGAGATAGGCATATTCTAGCTTGAACATAGTGGATGGTTATGATCAGATACCTGATGTTTACATACTGTTGTTACAGTCCGTGATTGTTCACGGGAGGTGTACTGGATCTGGTGGATGTGTACACCTCTACAGAGTATAACTTTTTCGAAGAAGCCGCGTCCTCGGATATGGACAGTTGAATGGCCATGTAGCTAGCATTGTGTCAATGTTTTCAAAAAGGAAGTTTTTGAAAGGGAAATTTTGGAAAGGAAGTGTTGAACTTGTGAAGTTCGGAAAGGAAGGAAAACGTATACCGTGGAGGTATCGTCGATGATGAAAAGCCAGATGATGTGATACAAAGCAAAATGTTTTGCAAAGAAAACCTTTTCTACTCTAAGCAAGAATTCTGGAAACTGATTCCAAGAAGTTTTGCAAAGAGAAAATATTCTTTAACAAGACTTTACAAAACCTCTTGTACATGTGATATCTACAAGAGAAATAAAACTATATATTATTTTTCTTCTGAAGTATCTTCTTCAACGAAGATACAGATAAACCTGACTGCAACTGTGGCGTCATCATATATGAACACCATTGATAGTGAACCATATTTATAGCCTACCTATTCCACCATATAAGCATATTTGCACGTTTGGTAAGTGACATGATGGATGTCTTGCTGAGTACATTCAAATGTACTCATTATGGTTTCGCCCCTGGTATCTACTTATCAGATTTGGAGAAGGAGCCTCCAAAGGATATCTATGAAGAGAAGTACGAAGTTGACGGCTTTGCGAACTAGGATCGTCTCCGGGTCAGCAGCCTGTAGGTTAAGGCGTGACTTGGGCTCAACTACGTTGTGTTTTATTTGTCTTCCGCTGTGTTTGATAAGTTGCCTGCCCCATGTGGCAGTTGCGTTAAACTTGATCATGTGATATTTGTGTAATACCTTTATGTATTCGTGTAATGGATGATGTATTTCTGTGTGCCAACTGTGTATGTTGTTCACGACTGATCTTTCTGGGATCGTGAATGTATGCATACGTAGGGTTTCAGACTGCCGGTCTGGGGTCCTTACAGAGTTGGTATCAGAGCCATCCTGACCTTAGGAGACCTTAGTTAGCATGGACGTCAGATAGGAAAGAAAAGTATTTTTGAGTAAAAACCTATTTACAATCTACATTATTTTTATCTACGGGAATTTTAGTATATTTTCCCTCCTTTGTATCTTTTCAAAAGATTCTAAATGCATATCAAGGGCGTCCTTGAACAGTAGTTCGAAGGGCGAGCCTTACAGAGTTTGTATCTCTCTCGGTTAAGAGTTTATTTCTTACTTGTTTGCAATTGCTCCGCTCTGTTTTTGAAACATCTCTCGTCTTTGAAGTTTTCTGTCCAGAAAATAGTTGGAGTTTCAAAAACAGATTGTTGCATAATGTTTTATCAAAACTTTACTTCTAGTATCTTGTTTACATACAAAAACTTTTATACTTGCCGATGTCCCGAGAAGACCAAAATAATTGCCTAGCTCTACAGTGATGATGGTCAGAAGTAGATATAGTTCTTCAGCCACTTCTAGGATTTTTGGATCAGTCTAGTTTGGAGTAATTTAGCGATTACCCCATGAGTAGTCTCCCCTGACGTAGCTCCAATGGAGCCTTGCTTGTGTGTTTTGGCTTGCTTATGTGTGTCCGTAGGACTTTGTGCTATTGTGTGGTGTAGAATTTGGTTCATCTAGGCTTCTATATGTTTGTGGGGTGCTCAAAATTTGCAGATTTGTGCTTGCCCCGCTCTTGTTTTTGAATCGCCTCCTGTTAAATTTTTTTGCAAGCAAAAATGTTTGTATAGCATTCAAAAAACAAGAATTTGTTGCTTAGACTTATATTTGTTTTCGCTTCGAAATGCCACCCGTCGTGAACCACCACCATTAATGAAAGCACCGTTGTGCCTAATAATAGAGGACCATCAAGACACACGAGCTGATAGCATTGCTACCAGTGATGCACTCCAACAAATAAAGCTCCAACAATGACAATCCTCAAAGAAGAAAAGGCGTGAAGAAAACCAACCAATACTGACCTAAACCTCTATGTTTTGTCTGTTTGCAAAAGACTCTTTTTACCTTGTTGGCTAAATGTCGCACTTTTTTTTGTTATGTTCCCTTTTAAAAGACCAAATAAGAGAAATCCCCTTTTAAAAGTTATATACCTCCCTCCTCTGGAGAAAGGTGCAAAAGAAGTCTTCACATGCCATGATGCGCAACCCTAAAAAAGCCAATCCAAAGAGCACAATTCAATATTCGACGATGATGCTAGTCGTATCTTGTCGGACAAACATTATTAAATAGAAAGCTAACAAGACTAACATGCTTTGCCTAATCTTAGGTTGACACCTAACCAAAGCATGCAAACTACTGACAACTCTTTCTAAACCAAGAAATTAAGTGACTTACGACACCTTTTAATCGAGTTGGTAAAAAGGAGAAGTCACGAGAAAATAAGATGATGACCTATTCGTTTACTAGTCAATAGGATATCGTGTGTATCTACTTTGGAAACCAAATCTTAGTAGACATTGTAAGTACTATGAAATTCAGGGTTTAGAAATAAAGTGAACGATGGAATGGATATGATAGATCTAGAAAACAGCAGTTTTCCGGTGTTTGTTTTGTTGTGTGCTCTTGATTGAAATAAATTTGTGTTTATTCAATCTTGCTTCCTAACTTATATGGAGTTGTTAGGACTTGTTATTATGTTGATCTCTTACAATAATCTACCCTAGAAAGTGTGTGCATGATTGGAAACTCGAATAAAAATGAAATAACATTTGTCACCTTCTAGTTAATTATTTGGAAATTTTGTGAGAGCTAGATCTGTGTATACTTTCTTAGTAGATTTTTGTGCTATGTTTTCTTTGAGTCAAGTAACATTTAGGTACTGTTATTTTGATGCTTGTACCTATGTTAGCTTGCATGTCTCTTAAAAGTAAAGCATGTGTAAGAATTGCTATCAATATGCACTAGTATTGTTTCACTAGATTAAATAGCCTTATATTTTTATCTTGTATGCAAAGTTTTTCATGAGTAACCAGAGGCTTAGCACCTATTTTTACTTGGTATTAGTAGGCCATAGCCCACTGGTCCCATTGTATTTTGGCTTGAGGATGAAAATCCCCAACCATACACGTGTGTGAAAATAGCATGTTTCACTATGTGATGGATTTCTATTTTTCCACCATGGAAAATATAATTGTTTGTTTTCACTTATGCAAGTGAGAAGTTTATTTCTTATTAGTAAATACTAATATGTTTAGGTGTGATCCTTTTGTTAGCATACTATTCCTTAGGGGTATCATGTTAAGAAATGTTTCACTATCGTGTGCTAAAATTAAATTGTTCGCAAATAAAATAAATTCCTCTTGATTGGTAGATTGTTTGTGAATAATTTTAAATTGAGTGTATGGATTCTTGAAAAAGTTTAGATAACTTTTCATTAATTACATAGCTACTGGTTGTGTGAGTTATAACTTGCTTGTTTGCTAGTAATTGTTTAAGAAAAACAGAAATTGCTAGAAGAAAATTCTGCATGTTTAATAGTTGTATCATGGGATTGTTTTGATGTTTGTGCTTACTAACATGAGTAAGTTTTGTGTACTGTTATTAGGTACACTTATATTCATGACTTGCTTGTTTAAGTTTAAACATCATGATAGAAATTGTTTGCTCCTCTAGAGTGAAACTAGTTTCACCACTAGAAAATGGTGATTTTTGCTCTAGTATTACCCTCTTTTTATTTTATGAGTATATGTGTTGATATAGCATGTGTAGGAAGTTATTACTTCTGTTATCATGCCATTAATTATTTAGTTTCATGTTCTATGGTTATAGGATATGATTATCTCTTATAGCATGCTGGTGTAGATTTTTCATACTAGTGTGTTATTTGTGCAGTCCTGATTTTTATGCCTATGTAATAGGAGTTTTTATCTTGTGTAAAGATGGTGTTTTAGAATATATTTATGATTGTATTCATTGGTTTTTAGCTACTGGTTGTTTGCTAATTGTTCATGATTAATGGATTCCAAAACCTCTAATAAACAATAACCTAGTGAATAAATAGTCTATTCATATGTGGTGTTGTTTGCTTGCTTATTGAGTTTTGTTTAAATGTTTTACCTTAGCATGAGTTTATATTGTGTTATGATTGTGCTTAAGACTATCTTATGAAACTAAAACATCCAACTAAAATCATGAACATATTTAAATGATAGTTGCTTGTGGGGAGTAACACCCACTGTCGTGGCTATTTGTTATGTCTGTTTGTTTTACCTTAGCAACCTAACCTTTGCACCCACAAGCTATATTTTTAGCTTCTTCTATACCTTGTTATGAGAGTGGTACACCACTCCATATGTGTTATGTAAGATGTGGGATATAGCTAGGAACTCATGTAATAATTGACGGTGCATTTCCAGGTAGTTCTGCACTAACCTTAAATTTTTGTTCAAACTAGGAAACAAAAGTTTTGGACCTAAAACAGTACTGG
Organism: Alopecurus myosuroides; assembly: GCA_028641055.1. Lineage (NCBI taxonomy): Eukaryota > Viridiplantae > Streptophyta > Magnoliopsida > Poales > Poaceae > Alopecurus > Alopecurus myosuroides. Next base: position 212,297,398 of record CM054058.1, on the reverse strand, counting down.
TGTACTTTTTAAAGTAAATTTGCTAATTTAGGAAGTACCCCCTCTCCAAGGAAAGTCAAAGGGGGGAAGCACCTGCACTCCAACACTAACTTTGTGTTTGTTGGCCCTCCCTTAGTCCTCGCTTGCGAATCTCGGGGACGAGATTATTTTTAAGGGGGGAAGACCCTGTCACATCCCAATTTTGGAATACCTGTTAACACAGTTGTTTTGCTAATTGCTTGACTAATAAACCTTGGTTTGTGTTTGTTTGTGTTTGTTTAAGTCAACTAAACAAACTTAAAAAGGATAGCAAAGCAGTAAACTAAAAATATTCAACATATTGTTCCAATGATAAAAATATTCAACATATTGTTCCAATGACCTTGGCAATATTTTCTAAAGTAAATATTGATCAAAGAGTTTTACAAAAACTATCTTATGAATCCAATACTTGTTGAATATTATTACAAGGCCTAAATTAAGAAAGAGGAAAACACTTAATAAATTTCCATAAAGGATTATCAGAAAAAGAGGCATTCTTAAATGCTTCACCAAAATATTATCAAATGTTTTTCCAACCTTGCAAGATTAAAAACAATAGTATTAGAGAGCATTTGCTTGCTATCTCTAGTCACATAAATATTTTGGCAAAAGCATTGCTAAAGAAAAGCCTAGTGCTTTATTAAATAGAAATTCCAATATTTCCAGAAACAGAAAAACTCAAACAAGTTACTATTGGAAACTTTAATCAAATGAGCTGAAATTAATACCATTGCTTCCTTATAACAAATAGGAAACAACACAAGAGGAGACCAAAAATTGAATCCATTAAGTCCTGAAAACATGGTTTTTCTCCACAGCAACAATTGGGATTTTGAACAAGTTTGTTCTACAAACTTTTTCCAAATGCATGAAAATAAATACCACATGCTCTATATCATAAATAAGGATGAAAACCAAAAGGGCACAAGTTTTTGAATAATTTATAGTTGCCAAAACCCCCTGTTTTCTTGACAGCACCTTTTTGAAATTTGAACAAGTTTGTTCTATGAAGTAACTCAAAATGACTTGAATTTTCTACCACATAAGGGACACATCAAATAAGGAATGTGTGCCAAAAATTATCATTTTTGGAAGCTCCTAAGTAGGTTAATAAATTCAATGTCCATTTGTGTAGAATTCAAATTTGAACAACTTTGATTATAAAGTTTATCCAATTGATCCAATTTTCACATATGTTGTGTATCTCTACCAATAAGAATTTTGGGCAAAAGGATTTAAAATTTAAACCTTGTTTGCTTAGTGAAAAGAACCTTTTTCAGAAAGGACAGGGACCTAGTTGTAAATACCCAGGGACCAAAATGAAATCCGAGTCACCACCTTCTTCTACCTCTAGCTCTCTGTAGCAAACAGCACCCCTAGCCATGGCTTCGAAGGGAAGGAACCCTTGAGGGATAAGAGGCCCCCCCATGTGCCTTGTCTCCCCCAGGCCCCCCTCTATCTCCCCCCCCCTCGAGCTCTCTCCCACTGTGCACAAAGAGCCCAAACCGAAACCCTAGTTTTTGGGTCGCCATCGATTGGGTCGATGGAGAGCTCGCCGCCGCTCTCCGTTGATGCCATTAGCTCCGCCTTGTCGCGCTGACCCTCCCTGCAGAAGGAATCGAGGCGGGAGCCCTCGAGGTGGTCGCGCCATCCTCCTCCTTCCTCGAGTCCGGCGGGACTCCGGCGGCAAATAGGCGTCGCATCGCTTCTCCTCTGCCCTCTCCGAGCACCTCCGCGAGTCTAGGGTGAGAAGGCGAACCCCGCCGACCCATTTCCCCTCTCCCTCTCCTCCTAATTCGTGGCCGCGCCGTAGTCATTTTCCATCCGCCGCACGCCGCCGTCGCCGGCCGCTTTCCGGCCGCTCCCGGGAAGCGGCGCTACCTCCTTTTGGTTCCCCTCGTCGAGAGAAGCGTGTAGGTATTTTTATTTTGATTTTTGGTGGCCGGATTCGCTAGGTACGAGTTCGCCGGAGTTGTCTCCCGCCGGCGAGTGACATCACGGCGAGGTCACGCTCGCGTCAGCGCCTTGACCGCGCGCTGGTACTAGTCAAACTGGCCCGTGGGGCCCGGTCTTGCCGCGTGGCTGCCCGCGTGGCCGGCAGGCCCACGAGTCAGCGACTCGGGCTAGCTTCCCCCGCGGTAGCAGTTGGATCTGGCCGGCCCAGATCCAGATCTGGCCCATAGGAGTCATTTTTCCTTTTAATTTTTCACAGAAATATGTATGGTTACTTTTGGACTAAAAAGGCAACCTAAAAGATGTTTTTGACCACAGAAAAATTCACAGATGTACACAAACAAAATCTAAACCATCTCCCCTTTGTAGATCTACATTTGGATGAATGGTTTTGAAATTAAAAATGATTTGGCAACAGCTACCAGAAACACCAAAATGAGCACCATTTTTGTTTTACAACTCATAATGAAGTGAGGCAAATTGCATTGGAAAGCCCTTGAAATTTACTAACAGGATCAATTAACCTTGTTTCCAAATTCCTAATATTTGTCAAATGGCATGCAATTTGGTAAAACACCTGAGAGCACTTTGGTGATTTTTATAAATTAATAAAGATGAATTTTGATGCAAACCAAATTGGATGGTCTTTTATATGTTTAGGACTATCCAAACCTAGAAGGGTTTAATTTTTAGAGCATCCTAGAAAATTTGGTGGACAGATCTTTGTTTCACATGTTTCTGCCATTTTGGCATTTTAGTTAATTAATTTGTGTGATGATATTTTTGTGTTGCAATATTGTTTTCTAGCATGTATAAGTTGGGTGAACTTGTTTTATAAGTGTTACTTAACTATTTTAGCATGTTAGATTGTGTGGACTTGAGTGGAGAAGAAATATGATTTTGTTATTATCATATGTTTATTCTCTAGTAAATATTTGCATAGGAATTTTGAGTGATGAAATTGTGTGCAAATACTTGGATTGTTGATTGTATCCAGTACCATGTGGATACTTATATTGTGTGGTTATCACCTCTGCTATCTTGCATTTGAGTTGGTAGAAAAGCATGAGTAGCTTTGTGATGGCTATGAGATTGTTATGGAAAAATTCCCTCATGTGTGGAATTTTTGACATGAACATTTGTGATTGTTTAGCCACATAATTTTGTGTTGTAACCATAGGTCCAGTAGCATTTTAATTATATTATTATAAGTACTTTACCCCTATATTTTTCACTTGTGTGAAAATAATAGCATGAGTAGCATTACCTTGTTATTTTAGCACCCTATTATTTTCTGCTAGTATTGTTATTGCACTAGGTGCTAGTTTAGGTTTTTGCTAATTTTTGTCAAGTATGACCAGAGGCTTTGTGACCTCTTAATGCTTTGTTATGCTAGTGGAACACCCACTGGTGTCATTGCATTTTTGGTGGAAACATTATTTCCCCCAAACTAGATGTATTTCTTTTATATAGTTCTATAACTAATGAGTGCCTAGTATTTTTGCTTTGGGAATTTTTGTGCTAAACAAAAATGGGTATACTTCTGTTTGTAAGTGGTTGTAATCATGTGTGGCTTGCTAGGAAAAATACATTCTTGGAGTGTTGTTTGATTCCTCTAGTAATGCCCTTTTTATTACCACTAGTATGTAGGAGTTGCCCTGCAAAATGATACCTTGTTTTATCCAATGGGATATTTTTGTTATAGCAAGTATAGATGTTTTTCACTACTGTTTTTATGACATGGACCCTCTGGTTGTATTTCAATTACTTGATTGAAAATACATCCATTGATCCTTCATGTTTAAGTAGTACTAGTTTTCCTTAGCAGTTGTTGTGTTAAATTATTTTTCCTGCCAACTTATGTTTGGTAGATATTTGTGTATCCTTGCATGAGGACATGTTTTCATTCTCATTATGATAACATGGTTCCTTGTTTGCTTTTTAGTATTTTACTTGTTATGTTTGCCTGCATAGTAAACTTTTAGTAGAAACATGTCTATAGGATTCCTCCTTTTTAGTCATTGTTTCTATTGTTCTCACTATGAGAAATTGTGTGTTTTGTGATGAGTCTATTGCCTTGTTGCACTTGTGTAGGCTCACTGATTTGTAAAAGTAACTTTTGCAAATCATGTGTCTTATTTATTCTTGATGTGAATTTAGACTTAGTAAGATAGCTACCTTTTTCTTTTTGTTGTTTGGTTGATAGACCCATTGCCATGATTATTTTTGTGCATGTTTTATATACTTTTAGTAGTCTCACCTTTGTGAAACTAAGTGTATTTTGGGTTTATTAATATCTTGGTATGAGAGTGGCACACCCACTGAATCCATGATATTGAGGTTGTGAGACATGTTCCTCCAACCTTAAGTTTGTCTTATTAAATGGCATTTCTGCCAAGTAGGATTGTTTGATTGTTTGCCTCAATTAGTAACTGAGTGAATTTGTTATTATTAGATTTCCTTGCTGTATGTATTGTTATGTATGGTTGCTTGCCTTGATTAGTTCTGAATGTGTGTCCTTTATTCCTTTTACGACGTTAGAAAACGAAGAGGAAGGAAGTGTCGTGAAGATCTGTTTCAAGTTCCAGTCACTCCAAAACCAGGGACACAAGGAGATACCAGGCAAGCCATCCTGATGCTTGCTGATACAATACTTATCATTATCTATCATGCATGTTTTACCTCTGAAGTTTTACAAAAACTTGATTATCAAAACTATTTTTGATGTGGAATTTACTACTATACTATATTATAGGTTACTATCATGCCAGTAGTTAAAACTTGGTAATACCAAGCCCATAAGCCACCCTATGGTATTTATTACCATCAAATATACTAGTCCCTAAGTGGACACCCTAAAATTGTGATTCTACAAAACAAAGGCTTTACGGAAAAACCCGGAGAAAAGGCGGATCCTTGTTCTCCGGAGGAATGTGGAAGTGGTCATTTTTGAGAAAGTGGTGTTTTCAAAAATGACACATAACCTAGTCTTCGCCGGACAACCTTTACCGTACTGCCACCCTACCCCAACATGGGCAAGGGGCTTAACTTGAAGTTTGTTCTTATTAGTGTGTGCTATCTCAATGTGCTATAGGGGATGCGATCCTCTGAACCGAATGTCGTGGAGACATATAAAGTGTGGGATTAATTTTCCCTCCGGATGCATCAGTTGAGGCATCCTGGCTTGGCGGGGATTAGCTCGGTGCCGGGGATGTGGTAAAACTCAACTGAGAGATAGGCATATTCTAGCTTGAACATAGTGGATGGTTATGATCAGATACCTGATGTTTACATACTGTTGTTACAGTCCGTGATTGTTCACGGGAGGTGTACTGGATCTGGTGGATGTGTACACCTCTGCAGAGTATAACTTTTTCGAAGAAGCCGCGTCCTCGGATATGGACAGTTGAATGGCCATGTAGCTAGCATTGTGTCAATGTTTTCAAAAAGGAAGTTTTTGAAAGGGAAATTTTGGAAAGGAAGTGTTGAACTTGTGAAGTTCGGAAAGGAAGGAAAACGTATACCGTGGAGGTATCGTCGATGATGAAAAGCCAGATGATGTGATACAAAGCAAAATGTTTTGCAAAGAAAACCTTTTCTACTCTAAGCAAGAATTCTGGAAACTGATTCCAAGAAGTTTTGCAAAGAGAAAATATTCTTTAACAAGACTTTACAAAACCTCTTGTACATGTGATATCTACAAGAGAAATAAAACTATATATTATTTTTCTTCTGAAGTATCTTCTTCAACGAAGATACAGATAAACCTGACTGCAACTGTGGCGTCATCATATATGAACACCATTGATAGTGAACCATATTTATAGCCTACCTATTCCACCATATAAGCATATTTGCACGTTTGGTAAGTGACATGATGGATGTCTTGCTGAGTACATTCAAATGTACTCATTATGGTTTCGCCCCTGGTATCTACTTATCAGATTTGGAGAAGGAGCCTCCAAAGGATATCTATGAAGAGAAGTACGAAGTTGACGGCTTTGCGAACTAGGATCGTCTCCGGGTCAGCAGCCTGTAGGTTAAGGCGTGACTTGGGCTCAACTACGTTGTGTTTTATTTGTCTTCCGCTGTGTTTGATAAGTTGCCTGCCCCATGTGGCAGTTGCGTTAAACTTGATCATGTGATATTTGTGTAATACCTTTATGTATTCGTGTAATGGATGATGTATTTCTGTGTGCCAACTGTGTATGTTGTTCACGACTGATCTTTCTGGGATCGTGAATGTATGCATACGTAGGGTTTCAGACTGCCGGTCTGGGGTCCTTACAGAGTTGGTATCAGAGCCATCCTGACCTTAGGAGACCTTAGTTAGCATGGACGTCAGATAGGAAAGAAAAGTATTTTTGAGTAAAAACCTATTTACAATCTACATTATTTTTATCTACGGGAATTTTAGTATATTTTCCCTCCTTTGTATCTTTTCAAAAGATTCTAAATGCATATCAAGGGCGTCCTTGAACAGTAGTTCGAAGGGCGAGCCTTACAGAGTTTGTATCTCTCTCGGTTAAGAGTTTATTTCTTACTTGTTTGCAATTGCTCCGCTCTGTTTTTGAAACATCTCTCGTCTTTGAAGTTTTCTGTCCAGAAAATAGTTGGAGTTTCAAAAACAGATTGTTGCATAATGTTTTATCAAAACTTTACTTCTAGTATCTTGTTTACATACAAAAACTTTTATACTTGCCGATGTCCCGAGAAGACCAAAATAATTGCCTAGCTCTACAGTGATGATGGTCAGAAGTAGATATAGTTCTTCAGCCACTTCTAGGATTTTTGGATCAGTCTAGTTTGGAGTAATTTAGCGATTACCCCATGAGTAGTCTCCCCTGACGTAGCTCCAATGGAGCCTTGCTTGTGTGTTTTGGCTTGCTTATGTGTGTCCGTAGGACTTTGTGCTATTGTGTGGTGTAGAATTTGGTTCATCTAGGCTTCTATATGTTTGTGGGGTGCTCAAAATTTGCAGATTTGTGCTTGCCCCGCTCTTGTTTTTGAATCGCCTCCTGTTAAATTTTTTTGCAAGCAAAAATGTTTGTATAGCATTCAAAAAACAAGAATTTGTTGCTTAGACTTATATTTGTTTTCGCTTCGAAATGCCACCCGTCGTGAACCACCACCATTAATGAAAGCACCGTTGTGCCTAATAATAGAGGACCATCAAGACACACGAGCTGATAGCATTGCTACCAGTGATGCACTCCAACAAATAAAGCTCCAACAATGACAATCCTCAAAGAAGAAAAGGCGTGAAGAAAACCAACCAATACTGACCTAAACCTCTATGTTTTGTCTGTTTGCAAAAGACTCTTTTTACCTTGTTGGCTAAATGTCGCACTTTTTTTTGTTATGTTCCCTTTTAAAAGACCAAATAAGAGAAATCCCCTTTTAAAAGTTATATACCTCCCTCCTCTGGAGAAAGGTGCAAAAGAAGTCTTCACATGCCATGATGCGCAACCCCTAAAAAAGCCAATCCAAAGAGCACAATTCAATATTCGACGATGATGCTAGTCGTATCTTGTCGGACAAACATTATTAAATAGAAAGCTAACAAGACTAACATGCTTTGCCTAATCTTAGGTTGACACCTAACCAAAGCATGCAAACTACTGACAACTCTTTCTAAACCAAGAAATTAAGTGACTTACGACACCTTTTAATCGAGTTGGTAAAAAGGAGAAGTCACGAGAAAATAAGATGATGACCTATTCGTTTACTAGTCAATAGGATATCGTGTGTATCTACTTTGGAAACCAAATCTTAGTAGACATTGTAAGTACTATGAAATTCAGGGTTTAGAAATAAAGTGAACGATGGAATGGATATGATAGATCTAGAAAACAGCAGTTTTCCGGTGTTTGTTTTGTTGTGTGCTCTTGATTGAAATAAATTTGTGTTTTATTCAATCTTGCTTCCTAACTTATATGGAGTTGTTAGGACTTGTTATTATGTTGATCTCTTACAATAAATCTACCCTAGAAAGTGTGTGCATGATTGGAAACTCGAATAAAAATGAAATAACATTTGTCACCTTCTAGTTAATTATTTGGAAATTTTGTGAGAGCTAGATCTGTGTATACTTTCTTAGTAGATTTTTGTGCTATGTTTTCTTTGAGTCAAGTAACATTTAGGTACTGTTATTTTGATGCTTGTACCTATGTTAGCTTGCATGTCTCTTAAAAGTAAAGCATGTGTAAGAATTGCTATCAATATGCACTAGTATTGTTTCACTAGATTAAATAGCCTTATATTTTTATCTTGTATGCAAAGTTTTTCATGAGTAACCAGAGGCTTAGCACCTATTTTTACTTGGTATTAGTAGGCCATAGCCCACTGGTCCCATTGTATTTTGGCTTGAGGATGAAAATCCCCAACCATACACGTGTGTGAAAATAGCATGTTTCACTATGTGATGGATTTCTATTTTTCCACCATGGAAAATATAATTGTTTGTTTTCACTTATGCAAGTGAGAAGTTTATTTCTTATTAGTAAATACTAATATGTTTAGGTGTGATCCTTTTGTTAGCATACTATTCCTTAGGGGTATCATGTTAAGAAATGTTTCACTATCGTGTGCTAAAATTAAATTGTTCGCAAATAAAATAAATTCCTCTTGATTGGTAGATTGTTTGTGAATAATTTTAAATTGAGTGTATGGATTCTTGAAAAAGTTTAGATAACTTTTCATTAATTACATAGCTACTGGTTGTGTGAGTTATAACTTGCTTGTTTGCTAGTAATTGTTTAAGAAAAACAGAAATTGCTAGAAGAAAATTCTGCATGTTTAATAGTTGTATCATGGGATTGTTTTGATGTTTGTGCTTACTAACATGAGTAAGTTTTGTGTACTGTTATTAGGTACACTTATATTCATGACTTGCTTGTTTAAGTTTAAACATCATGATAGAAATTGTTTGCTCCTCTAGAGTGAAACTAGTTTCACCACTAGAAAATGGTGATTTTTGCTCTAGTATTACCCTCTTTTTATTTTATGAGTATATGTGTTGATATAGCATGTGTAGGAAGTTATTACTTCTGTTATCATGCCATTAATTATTTAGTTTCATGTTCTATGGTTATAGGATATGATTATCTCTTATAGCATGCTGGTGTAGATTTTTCATACTAGTGTGTTATTTGTGCAGTCCTGATTTTTATGCCTATGTAATAGGAGTTTTTATCTTGTGTAAAGATGGTGTTTTAGAATATATTTATGATTGTATTCATTGGTTTTTAGCTACTGGTTGTTTGCTAATTGTTCATGATTAATGGATTCCAAAACCTCTAATAAACAATAACCTAGTGAATAAATAGTCTATTCATATGTGGTGTTGTTTGCTTGCTTATTGAGTTTTGTTTAAATGTTTTACCTTAGCATGAGTTTATATTGTGTTATGATTGTGCTTAAGACTATCTTATGAAACTAAAACATCCAACTAAAATCATGAACATATTTAAATGATAGTTGCTTGTGGGGAGTAACACCCACTGTCGTGGCTATTTGTTATGTCTGTTTGTTTTACCTTAGCAACCTAACCTTTGCACCCACAAGCTATATTTTTAGCTTCTTCTATACCTTGTTATGAGAGTGGTACACCACTCCATATGTGTTATGTAAGATGTGGGATATAGCTAGGAACTCATGTAATAATTGACGGTGCATTTCCAGGTAGTTCTGCACTAACCTTAAATTTTTGTTCAAACTAGGAAACAAAAGTTTTGGACCTAAAACAGTACTGGTGTACTTTTTAAAGTAAATTTGCTAATTTAGGAAGTACCCCTCCTCCCAAGGAAAGTCAAAGGGGGGAAGCACCTGCACTCCAACACTAACTTTGTGTTTGTTGGCCCTCCCTTAGTCCTCGCTTGCGAATCTCGGGGACGAGATTATTTTTAAGGGGGGAAGACCTGTCACATCCCAATTTTGGAATACCTGTTAACACAGTTGTTTTGCTAATTGCTTGACTAATAAACCTTGGTTGTGTTTGTTTGTGTTTGTTTAAGTGCAACTAAACAAACTTAAAAAGGATAGCAAAGCAGTAAACTAAAAATATTCAACATATTGTTCCAATGATAAAAATATTCAACATATTGTTCCAATGACCTTGGCAATATTTTCTAAAGTAAATATTGATCAAAGAGTTTTACAAAACTATCTTATGAATCCAATACTTGTTGAATATTATTACAAGGCCTAAATTAAGAAAGAGGAAAACACTTAATAAATTTCCATAAAGGATTATCAGAAAAAGAGGCATTCTTAAATGCTTCACCAAAATATTATCAAATGTTTTTCCAACCTTGCAAGATTAAAAACAATAGTATTAGAGAGCATTTGCTTGCTATCTCTAGTCACATAAATATTTTGGCAAAGCATTGCTAAAGAAAAGCCTAGTGCTTTATTAAATAGAAATTCCAATATTTCCAGAAACAGAAAACTCAAACAAGTTACTATTGGAAACTTTAATCAAATGAGCTGAAATTAATACCATTTCTTCCTTATAACAAATAAGGAACACACACAAGAGGAGACCAAAAATTGAATCCATTAAAGTCCTGAAAACATGGTTTTTCTCCACAGCAACAATTGGGATTTTGAACAAGTTTGTTCTACAAACTTTTTCCAAATGCCATGAAATAAATACCACATGCTCTATATCATAAATAAGGATGAAAACCAAAAGGGCACAAGTTTTTGAATAATTTAAGTTGCCAAAAACCCCTGTTTTCTTGACAGCACCTTTTTGAAATTTGAACAAGTTTGTTCTATGAAGTAACTCAAAATGACTTGAATTTTCTACCACATAAGGGACACATCAAATAAGGAATGTGTGCCAAAAATTATCATTTTTGGAAGCTCCTAAGTAGGTTAATAAATTCAATGTCCATTTGTGTAAGAATTCAAATTTGAACAACTTTGAATTATAAAGTTTATCCAATTGATCCAATTTTCACATATGTTGTGTATCTCTACCAATAAGAATTTTGGGCAAAAGGATTTAAAATTTAAACCTTGTTTGCTTAGTGAAAAGAACCTTTTTCAGAAAGGACAGGGACCTAGTTGTAAATACCCAGGGACCAAAATGAAATCCGAGTCACCACCTTCTTCTACCTCTAGCTCTCTGTAGCAAACAGCACCCCTAGCCATGGCTTCGAAGGGAAGGAACCCTTGAGGGATAAGAGGCCCCCCCATGTGCCTTGTCTCCCCCAGGCCCCCCTCTATCTCCCCCCCCCCTCGAGCTCTCTCCCACTGTGCACAAAGAGCCCAAACCGAAACCCTAGTTTTTGGGTCGCCATCGATTGGGTCGATGGAGAGCTCGCCGCCGCTCTCCGTTGATGCCATTAGCTCCGCCTTGTCGCGCTGACCCTCCCTGCAGAAGGAATCGAGGCGGGAGCCCTCGAGGTGGTCGCGCCATCCTCCTCCTTCCTCGAGTCCGGCGGGACTCCGGCGGCAAATAGGCGTCGCATCGCTTCTCCTCTGCCCTCTCCGAGCACCTCCGCGAGTCTAGGGTGAGAAGGCGAACCCCGCCGACCCATTTCCCCTCTCCCTCTCCTCCTAATTCGTGGCCGCGCCGTAGTCATTTTCCATCCGCCGCACGCCGCCGTCGCCGGCCGCTTTCCGGCCGCTCCCGGGAAGCGGCGCTACCTCCTTTTGGTTCCCCTCGTCGAGAGAAGCGTGTAGGTATTTTTATTTTGATTTTTGGTGGCCGGATTCGCTAGGTACGAGTTCGCCGGAGTTGTCTCCCGCCGGCGAGTGACATCACGGCGAGGTCACGCTCGCGTCAGCGCCTTGACCGCGCGCTGGTACTAGTCAAACTGGCCCGTGGGGCCCGGTCTTGCCGCGTGGCTGCCCGCGTGGCCGGCAGGCCCACGAGTCAGCGACTCGGGCTAGCTTCCCCCGCGGTAGCAGTTGGATCTGGCCGGCCCAGATCCAGATCTGGCCCATAGGAGTCATTTTTCCTTTTAATTTTTCACAGAAATATGTATGGTTACTTTTGGACTAAAAAGGCAACCTAAAAGATGTTTTTGACCACAGAAAAATTCACAGATGTACACAAACAAAATCTAAACCATCTCCCCTTTGTAGATCTACATTTGGATGAATGGTTTTGAAATTAAAAATGATTTGGCAACAGCTACCAGAAACACCAAAATGAGCACCATTTTTGTTTTACAACTCATAATGAAGTGAGGCAAATTGCATTGGAAAGCCCTTGAAATTTACTAACAGGATCACTTAACCTTGTTTCCAAATTCCTAATATTTGTCAAATGGCATGCAATTTGGTAAAACACCTGAGAGCACTTTGGTGATTTTTATAAATTAATAAAGATGAATTTTGATGCAAACCAAATTGGATGGTCTTGTATATGTTTAGGACTATCCAAACCTAGAAGGGTTTAATTTTTAGAGCATCCTAGAAAATTTGGTGGACAGATCTTTGTTTCACATGTTTCTGCCATTTTGGCATTTTAGTTAATTAATTTGTGTGATGATATTTTTGTGTTGCAATATTGTTTTCTAGCATGTATAAGTTGGGTGAACTTGTTTTATAAGTGTTACTTAACTATTTTAGCATGTTAGATTGTGTGGACTTGAGTGGAGAAGAAATATGATTTTGTTATTATCATATGTTTATTCTCTAGTAAATATTTGCATAGGAATTTTGAGTGATGAAATTGTGTGCAAATACTTGGATTGTTGATTGTATCCAGTACCATGTGGATACTTATATTGTGTGGTTATCACCTCTGCTATCTTGCATTTGAGTTGGTAGAAAAGCATGAGTAGCTTTGTGATGGCTATGAGATTGTTATGGAAAAATTCCCTCATGTGTGGAATTTTTGACATGAACATTTGTGATTGTTTAGCCACATAATTTTGTGTTGTAACCATAGGTCCAGTAGCATTTTAATTATATTATTATAAGTACTTTACCCCTATATTTTTCACTTGTGTGAAAATAATAGCATGAGTAGCATTACCTTGTTATTTTAGCACCCTATTATTTTCTGCTAGTATTGTTATTGCACTAGGTGCTAGTTTAGGTTTTTGCTAATTTTTGTCAAGTATGACCAGAGGCTTTGTGACCTCTTAATGCTTTGTTATGCTAGTGGAACACCCACTGGTGTCATTGCATTTTTGGTGGAAACATTATTTCCCCCAAACTAGATGTATTTCTTTTATATAGTTCTATAACTAATGAGTGCCTAGTATTTTTGCTTTGGGAATTTTTGTGCTAAACAAAAATGGGTATACTTCTGTTTGTAAGTGGTTGTAATCATGTGTGGCTTGCTAGGAAAAATACATTCTTGGAGTGTTGTTTGATTCCTCTAGTAATGCCCTTTTTATTACCACTAGTATGTAGGAGTTGCCCTGCAAAATGATACCTTGTTTTATCCAATGGGATATTTTTGTTATAGCAAGTATAGATGTTTTTCACTACTGTTTTTATGACATGGACCCTCTGGTTGTATTTCAATTAGTTGATTGAAAATACATCCATTGATCCTTCATGTTTAAGTAGTACTAGTTTTCCTTAGCAGTTGTTGTGTTAAATTATTTTTCCTGCCAACTTATGTTTGGTAGATATTTGTGTATCCTTGCATGAGGACATGTTTTCATTCTCATTATGATAACATGGTTCCTTGTTTGCTTTTTAGTATTTTACTTGTTATGTTTGCCTGCATAGTAAACTTTTAGTAGAAACATGTCTATAGGATTCCTCCTTTTTAGTCATTGTTTCTATTGTTCTCACTATGAGAAATTGTGTGTTTTGTGATGAGTCTATTGCCTTGTTGCACTTGTGTAGGCTCACTGATTTGTAAAAGTAACTTTTGCAAATCATGTGTCTTATTTATTCTTGATGTGAATTTAGACTTAGTAAGATAGCTACCTTTTTCTTTTTGTTGTTTGGTTGATAGACCCATTGCCATGATTATTTTTGTGCATGTTTTATATACTTTTAGTAGTCTCACCTTTGTGAAACTAAGTGTATTTTGGGTTTATTAATATCTTGGTATGAGAGTGGCACACCCACTGAATCCATGATATTGAGGTTGTGAGACATGTTCCTCCAACCTTAAGTTTGTCTTATTAAATGGCATTTCTGCCAAGTAGGATTGTTTGATTGTTTGCCTCAATTAGTAACTGAGTGAATTTGTTATTATTAGATTTCCTTGCTGTATGTATTGTTATGTATGGTTGCTTGCCTTGATTAGTTCTGAATGTGTGTCCTTTATTCCTTTTACGACGTTAGAAAACGAAGAGGAAGGAAGTGTCGTGAAGATCTGTTTCAAGTTCCAGTCACTCCAAAACCAGGGACACAAGGAGATACCAGGCAAGCCATCCTGATGCTTGCTGATACAATACTTATCATTATCTATCATGCATGTTTTACCTCTGAAGTTTTACAAAAACTTGATTATCAAAACTATTTTTGATGTGGAATTTACTACTATACTATATTATAGGTTACTATCATGCCAGTAGTTAAAACTTGGTAATACCAAGCCCATAAGCCACCCTATGGTATTTATTACCATCAAATATACTAGTCCCTAAGTGGACACCCTAAAATTGTGATTCTACAAAACAAAGGCTTTACGGAAAAACCCGGAGAAAAGGCGGATCCTTGTTCTCCGGAGGAATGTGGAAGTGGTCATTTTTGAGAAAGTGGTGTTTTCAAAAATGACACATAACCTAGTCTTCGCCGGACAACCTTTACCGTACTTCCACCCTACCCCAACATGGGCAAGGGGCTTAACTTGAAGTTTGTTCTTATTAGTGTGTGCTATCTCAATGTGCTATAGGGGATGCGATCCTCTGAACCGAATGTCGTGGAGACATATAAAGTGTGGGATTAATTTTCCCTCCGGATGCATCAGTTGAGGCATCCTGGCTTGGCGGGGATTAGCTCGGTGCCGGGGATGTGGTAAAACTCAACTGAGAGATAGGCATATTCTAGCTTGAACATAGTGGATGGTTATGATCAGATACCTGATGTTTACATACTGTTGTTACAGTCCATGATTGTTCACGGGAGGTGTACTGGATCTGGTGGATGTGTACACCTCTGCAGAGTATAACTTTTTCGAAGAAGCCGCGTCCTCGGATATGGACAGTTGAATGGCCATGTAGCTAGCATTGTGTCAATGTTTTCAAAAAGGAAGTTTTTGAAAGGGAAATTTTGGAAAGGAAGTGTTGAACTTGTGAAGTTCGGAAAGGAAGGAAAACGTATACCGTGGAGGTATCGTCGATGATGAAAAGCCAGATGATGTGATACAAAGCAAAATGTTTTGCAAAGAAAACCTTTTCTACTCTAAGCAAGAATTCTGGAAACTGATTCCAAGAAGTTTTGCAAAGAGAAAATATTCTTTAACAAGACTTTACAAAACCTCTTGTACATGTGATATCTACAAGAGAAATAAAACTATATATTATTTTTCTTCTGAAGTATCTTCTTCAACGAAGATACAGATAAACCTGACTGCAACTGTGGTGTCATCATATATGAACACCATTGATAGTGAACCATATTTATAGCCTACCTATTCCACCATATAAGCATATTTGCACGTTTGGTAAGTGACATGATGGATGTCTTGCTGAGTACATTCAAATGTACTCATTATGGTTTCGCCCCTGGTATCTACTTATCAGATTTGGAGAAGGAGCCTCCAAAGGATATCTATGAAGAGAAGTACGAAGTTGACGGCTTTGCGAACTAGGATCGTCTCCGGGTCAGCAGCCTGTAGGTTAAGGCGTGACTTGGGCTCAACTACGTTGTGTTTTATTTGTCTTCCGCTGTGTTTGATAAGTTGCCTGCCCCATGTGGCAGTTGCGTTAAACTTGATCATGTGATATTTGTGTAATACCTTTATGTATTCGTGTAATGGATGATGTATTTCTGTGTGCCAACTGTGTATGTTGTTCACGACTGATCTTTCTGGGATCGTGAATGTATGCATACGTAGGGTTTCAGACTGCCGGTCTGGGGTCCTTACAGACATACCAAAGGGGGAGGAGGAGTCCTTGTTGGGATATGAGGAGGGGCTAGCCGCACCAAGGAGGTTACTGCACCCCTCTCCCTACCCGACTCGGTTTGGACTCCTTGTAGAGTACAACTCCACCTTATTTTCCCTTTTTCTTTTCTTCCTTTTCTATCAAATAAAATTCAGGAAAAATATTTGGATGTCAAGTAACAATGTGTGGTGCCCTAGGGCCTGATACGTCTCCAATGTATCTATAATTTCTGATGCTCCATGATCATATTATGTCAATTGCTACATGTTTTCTCCCTTATTTATAGCATTTTTATACGTTTTCCGGGACTAACCTATTAACAAGATGCCAAGTGCCAGTTCCCTGTTTTCTATTGTTTTTTGTTTCAGAAAAGTTGTTCTAGAAACATTATCGAAATTGGACCCCACAAAGCCCGAAGTGCCTATTTTCCCCGGAAGCATCCAGAAGACCGAAGGAGAGTCAAAGACGGGCACCAGGAGGGCCACACCATAGGGTGGCGCGCCCCCTGGCAGCGCCAGCTATGGGTGTGGGGCCCCTGGAGCTCCACCGCCTTTGCCCTTTCGCCTATTTAACCCCCCTGATGAAAACCCTAGAGACCTGATAAAAATCCCCGAAAAGTTCCGCAGCCGCCGCGACCGTCAACCCTAGATCAGGGGGGTTCTGAAGCTGTCTCCGGCATCCTGCCGGAGAGGAAATCATCATCGAAGGCTTCTACATCACCATGCCTGACTCCGGAGTGATGCGTGAGTAGTTCATCCTTGGACTACGGGTTCGTAGCTGTATCTAGATGGTTGTCTTCTCCTCACATGCCTCCATGTTTAGATCTCGTGGGCTGCCTATCATGATCGAGATTGATCTTATGTAATTCTATATGATGTGTTTGCTGGGATCCGATGAATATTGAACTTATGCCAAGTTGATTATAGTCTTTATTGCATATGTTATTTGTGATATTGCATGCTTTCCATTGCTAGTGGTTTCTATGGCCAAGTAGTTGCTAGTGACTCCAAGAGGGAGTATTTATGCTTGATAGTAGGTTCATTCCTCCTCACCACCTTGCTCGAGTGACAGAAACGTGAAGGGGGAGGGTGTGATGTTCCCATTAGGGAGAAAACAGCCGTGAGAGTGCCAGTGTGCATAATCATTGCTTACATTACACACTTTGTTTAATGCAGTTATCTGTTGCTTGCAACTTAATACCTAAGGGGGTTCGGATGATAACCTGATGGTGCATTACTAGTCATAGATGCAGATGGATTTTTTTCTATGTATATTGTTGTAATGACCGCACTAAATATCATAATAGTCATCATGTTATATTGTGCACTACGGTGCAACCTCTATTTGTCAATTGCCCAGCTGTAATTTGTTCACCCATCATGTTATCTTTATGGAGAGACACCACTAGTGAACCTATGAACCACGGTCCATTTTCCTACACTGTTAAACAAACCACAACAATTTCTTGCTCTCTTTACTTACTGCAAGCATACATCATTTTCCACACTATACGTCTAATCTTTGTTTTCAGCAAAACCGGTGAGATTGACAACCTCGTTGTACCGTTGGGACAAAGTATTTTGGTTGTGTTGTGTGTAGATTCCACGTTGTTGCTGACACCGGTGAAGCGCCATCACCACCATCAGTGGCATCAACCTTCCGAAGATCCTCTTCCTCCTACTGGATTGATAACCTTGGTTCTTAACTGAGGGAAGTTCTTACCTCTACACTCATCACACCCTCCTCTTTGGGTTCCCAACACGCCATCACAAGCAGCAAGAATTCCTAGCACCATCGAGGCGTAACAAAAGAATTTCTGGCACCGTTGCCGGGGAAGAAGAAGTCTTCTGGCATGGGGAGTCTCTCACTCTCAACCTCTTTATTTTGTTTATTGTCTTGTTTTTCTTCTCTATATTAAAAACACAAAAAAATTAGTTTACTTCATAGCTGTTATTTACTTGCTTGCTTTTATGTCTAGTTTTGTTCCTGTCACTATGTCACCGGAAGAAATAATCTTCACTTTCAAGCAAGGGAGTGAGGAGAGTTTCAAGGAGGCTTGGTCTAGGATTTTTTATTCTTATAGTAAAACTGAACCCATGATGACCTTGAATTTATTTCTTAGTAGTTTTTACTTTAGTCTTGTTCTTTGCTATAGATATGCTTTAGACTCTGCAGTAGGAGGAGACTTCCTACGTTGTGATGGAGATCAAGCTCTTAATGCCATTAAAAAGTTGATTGCAACTTCTAGCTCAACTAGTAAGTTTGATTCATCCCTTGTGAGTTTTTAGGCTAGATTAAATACTCTTGAAACAAATATATCATGTTTAAAGGAAGCCTATAACCAGATTCGTGCTTGTTATGATTATGTATCAGTAAACTCTGAATCGTCAATCTGGATCCCTACAGTAAAAGTAGTTATAAATGATGAAACTTTTCATGCTCATTGCAATATTATGACTGAATTTTGTCTCGTGCCTAGAAAAAACTACGAGTCTTTGAATCTTTGGAAACTTTCTGAAGGGGGAGAAGAAATACCCCTTATCAATAATACCACTGTTTTGCCCATTGGGATAGCTAAGGGAGTGTTTACAAAAATCATGGGAAGTACAGTATCCACTAATTATCTTGTTATTGAATGTGTAGGAGAAGGACAAATTACGCTTGGAAGGTCCTTGCTGAAACTCCTGGGGGCGGTAATAGATGTGGGGAAAGGTACATTAAATTTTACCTTCACGCCATATGGCCACATATTACTCAAACCGAAGAAGAAGGGTAAGAGGAGTAAAAGGAGAGTTCGTGGTTTAAATGTGGATGCTTCTTCACTTGAAAATACTTGAATTGCCTTTTTATGCCTAGCTGAAAGGCGTTAAGGAAAAGCGCTACCGGGAGACAACCCGTTTTATTCCGTTGTTTTCAACCTGTTTTCTTTCGTTTTCTTTGGTGTGCTTTGCACTTGGGTGTTTTCTATTTCCTTATAAACCCCGTTGTATATTTTCTTTTGAGTTTTTGTGGAGCCAAGTAAAACCTCTAGTGGAAAGTTGAGGCTATATTCTGCGCAAGAAACAGATTTCTGCTGTCCACTGTTTATTCCATAAAAAATAACAGAAAATTCAAAATGACCTGATTTTGTTTTATGTCTAATCCTGAGCTATATACGCAACTTTTCGTATTTGACCACTTTTTGATTTGAGCAACAGAAGATTTTTTTTAAAAATCGATCTTTACCTGCTATTCTGTTTTGACAAATTTCCGCCATTTATTGCATTTGCATCTTAATCTCTTTCTTTTGGTGTTCTTTTGAGAAAAATAGTTTTAAAAGAAGTTGTGACAGTAGCTAATATGTTTTTGAGTGTTAGACTTGTGTTGAAACTGAACCATGTGAATTTATTATTTCGATTGCACTAACGTTGCTAACGAAGATTGTGAGAAGTTTGGTGTGAAGGAAGTTATCAAGGGTCAAGAGAAGAGGATGATATGATGTGATCAAGAAGAGTGAAAAGCCGAAGATTGGGGTCGTACATCCCAGAAAATTCCAAGAAGACTCAAGCGTCTAAGCTTGGGGATGCCCAAGGCATCCCCTTCTTCATCAACAAATTATCAGGTCACTTCTAGTGAAACTATATTTTTATTCGGTCACATCTTATGTGCTTCACTTGGAGCGTCTTTTATTTTTGTTTTCAGTTTTTTTTCTTTCAGTTTTTTTACTTTTTCAATAATCTTGGTTGGACCCCAGCATTCTTTTATTGGAGAGTGACACGCTCCGCTTTTTCATGAGAATACTTTGTATTCTTAATCTTGTCTGGCTGTTGCATTTATTTAGCTCCTGTTTTGCATGCATCTCTTATTAGAGTTGTTAGTTTTAGTAGTGTTATGTGAGTACTCTCATGTTTGCTTGCTGTATCATAAAGAGTATTTTTTGTTAAAGCATGTTTTGTGTGGTGCTTGTTGGGAGAAGAAAACTGCTGCTAGTAGAAGCTTGTATAGACTGTGGCTAGAACTTTTTCATGCCATGCTAAATGTTATTTTAGTTTTAAAGCCTTGTGGTTATTGAGTAGCATGAATAGCTTCAAATAGCTGAGAGTGTTTAATATGTCTTGAAAGATTCATGAGTTGTTCTTGTCATAGTAAAGCATCAATATATGGTATTCTCTTTCGAATGTTTTATTTGGTTAACTTGGCACATGCTCACACCATGTTTATGACTACAAACCAGTCACAAATTGCCTCCATGACCACTTAGTTTTTGAACTTGTGATACTGCTTATGTTTTAATTAATGATGCTTATGTCGCTATGCATGATTATGGATCTTATGCTCTCTTGATTTGTCGCTCCCAGTCTTTTGCTAGCCTCCACCTGTACTGAGTATGAGCTCTACTCGTGCATCCAAACTCCCTTAAACCAAAGTTTTTCCCATTGTGTCCACCATACCTACCTACATATGGTATTTAACTACCACTCCAAGTAAATTGCTCATGTGTTACCTTTAAAACTTTCAAAATTACTCCTGCTTTATGTTCCTGTTTTTGCTCATGAGGATGTCAATAGAGAATCTTTATCTCACTTGTTGATTGGATTTCACACCTGGACTAGTGGCTTCATCCGCTTATCCAAATGATAGAAGAGCTGTCAGCGGGGTGCCCAACCCCAAAGTAATACAAACAAATTCTCTTCACTATTTTTGCCCCTGATTTATTAGTCAAAGCATAATTGTGTAAAAAAAAGAGAAAGAGGGATGACCTTCTACACTAGTTGCATCCTTCACCATGGCAGCCGCTCTTGTGAATCCAGTTGGCTTGTTTCGTACTGTATTTTCTGTTTACCATTCGTTGACATTAGCATACATCTCCCAAAATATAGACACTCAGTGTCAAACTTTTAATACCTCTGTTTAATAAAATAAAAGCTCTAGCACATGAGTGATCCCTGCTTCCCTCCACGAAGGGCCTTTCTTTTACTTTTATGTTGAGTCTCCATCTTCTAACTTTATGCACAGTTGAGAGAGCATTTTTGCCATTCTGAGTTCTATGTGCATTTGTCCCATAAACATCAATAATTACTTCATGATGTGATATTATCTGTTCTTAAATTATTTGCTCTAGTCTTCCTCATGAACTTTGAAGGTGTCCTGGCATTTATGTTTTGCCCCACTCTTAAGGACTAGTGAAATATCACTTTGCCATACTTTCTCTATACCTGAAACAAACATCTACCTTTCTTTGCATTATTATTCATGATCCTTTATTTGAGATAATCTCCGTGATGCAAAGTAATTACTATGCTTTATTATTAAAGTTCTATTTATCATGTTTGTGTTTTAAGTTCTATGATCTCAGCGTGCATATGCTTTTACATTAGATTGATCAAGTTTATGTTAGTAGCATGTCACATTAGAAATTATTGTGTTTTATCGTTTACCTACTCGAGGACGAGTAGGAACTAAGCTTGGGGATGCTTGATACGTCTCCAACGTATCTATGATTTCTGACTCTCCATGATCATATTATGTCAATTACTACATGTTTTCTCTCTTATTTATAGCATTTTTATACGTTTTCCAGGACTAACATATTAACAAGATGCCAAGTGCCGATTCCCTGTTTTCTGCTGTTTTTGGTTTCAGAAAAGTTGTTCCTGGAAACATTCTCGGAATTGGCCCACACAAAGCCCGAAGTGCCTATTTTCCCGGAAGCATCCAGAAGACCGAAAGAGAGTCGAAGACGGGCACCAAGGGGGCCACACCATAGGTTGGCGCGCCCCCTGGCCGCACCAGCTATGGGTGTGGGGCCCCTGGAGCTCCACCGCCTTTTCCCTTTCGCCTATTTAATCCCCCCGGATGGAAAACCCTAGAGACCTGATAAAAAATCCCCGAAAAGTTCCGCAGCCGCCATCACCGTCAACCCTAGATCGGGGGTTCTGAAGCTGTCTCCGTCACCCTGCCGGAGAGGACATCATCATCGTAGGCTTCTACATCACCATGCTTGCCTCCGTAGTGATGCGTGAGTAGTTCATCCTTGGACTACGGGTTCGTAGTTGTAGCTAGATGGTTGTCTTCTCCTCATATGCCTCCATGTTTAGATCTCGTGAGTTGCCTATCATGATCGAGATTGATCTTATGTAATTCTATATGGTGTGTTTGCTGGGATCCGATGAATATTGAACTTATGCCAAGTTGATTATAGTCTTTATTGCATATGTTATTTGTGATATTGCATGCTTTCCGTTGCTAGTATTTGCTCTGGCCAAGTAGTTGCTAGTGACTCCAAGAGGGAGTATTTATGCTTGATAGTAGGTTCATGCCTCCTCACCACCTTGCTTGAGTGACAGAAACGTGAAGGGGGAGGGTGTGCTGTTGCCATTAGGGAGAAAACAGCGGTGAGAGTGCCCGCATGCATAATCATTGCTTACATTACACACTTTATTTAATGCAATTATCTGTTGCTTGCAACTTAATACCTAAGGGGGTTCGGATGATAACCTGATGGTGGATTATTAGTCATAGATGCAGATGGATTTCGGTCTATGTATATTGTTGTAATGACCGCACTAAATATCATAGTAGTCATCATGTTATATTGTGCACTACGGCGCAACCTCTATTTGTCAATTGCCCAGTTGTAATTTGTTCACCCAGCATGTTATCTTTATGGAGAGACACCACTAGTGAACTTATGAACCCCGGTCCATTTTCCTACACTGTTAAACAAACCACAACAATTTCCTGCTCTCTTTACTTACTGCAAGGATACATCATTTTCCACACTATACGTCTAATCTTTGTTTTCAGCAAGACCGGTGAGATTGACAACCTCACTATACCGTTGGGACAAAGTATTTTGGTTTTGTTGTGTGCAGGTTCCACGTTGTTGCTGACATCGGTGAAGCGCCATCACCACCGTCAGTGGCATCAACCTTCCGAAGATCCTCTTCCTCCTACTGGATTGATAACCTTGGTTCTTAACTGAGGGAAGTTCTTACCGCTACACTCATCACACCCTCCTCTTTGGGTTCCCAACACGCCATCACAAGCAGCAAGAATTCCTAGCACCATCGAGGCGTAGCAGGGACCACCTGGCAGCACCTAAAAAATATGTGCGGACATGAGGGGCATTTGTGCCCTCCTCCGGCACTTCCCCCTTCTCGACATTTGCTCTAAACTCTTCCGGAACCCTAGGTCACCTTTAGATAAAATCATCGATATTATCTAATGATATAATAAATATATCTCCGACACCCCGGAACATCGTGCCCCTTGCACTTGCTCCGTAGAGCGTGCAGCCTCAATTTCTCTCTCAGAACAGCTCCGGAATAAATTCCGGTATGAATAGAAATTATTTCTATTATTATAGGACATCCAATGCCGTCAATATAAATTTTCTTCGATATATAGAATATATATATATCACGCAGAAACATCGTTCCGA
>CM054058.1:212080205-212273865 GCA_028641055.1 Alopecurus myosuroides | reverse complement strand
AAATTCAACCTCTTGAGCATGTCTTGGTTATACTTGGCTTCAGAGATGAAGGTACCTATACTCAATTGCTTGATCTCAAAGCCAAGGAAGAATTTTAACTCTCCCTTCATAGACATCTCAAACCTGTTAGTCATAAGATTTGAAAATTCATCATTAAAAGTTTGATTAGTTGAGCCAAAGATGATATCATCAATATATAGTTGGCATATGAAAAGCTCCTCTTTAACCCTCTTTGTGAAAAGGGTGGGATCGATTTGCCCAACTTCAAATCCATGGTCTTTCAAGAACTCTCTAAGGTGCTCATACCATGCACGTGGTGCTTATTTAAGTCCATGGAGAGTCTTATCTAGATTGTAGACATGGTTAGGGAAGTTGGGGTCCTCAAACCCCGGTGGTTGCTTAATATATACCAACTCTATCAAAGGACCATTTAGAAAAGCACTATTCACCTCTATTTTTTGTAATTTAAAGTTGTGATGAGATGCATATGCAAGAAGGATACATATTGACTCAAGGAGAGCCACAGGAGCATCAGTTTCATCGAAGTCAATGACTTCTGATACGTCCATTTTGCATCACTATTTTGTATCATAATTTTCTGTTATTCATCGATATATTTCATGTTATGATGCATCTCTTATGTTATTTTATCTTATTTTGCATGTTTTATAATTTTTGGAGAATAAACACCGGGACCAGAAATCTGATGGAAAAAGCACCGTCGAGATACCATATTTCAGAAGATCAGAAGAAGAAGGGGGACATCCGGGGGTTCCTAAAAGTTCATAGGAGGAACTCATCCAGAAGGAGAGCCGGAGGGGGGCCACCAGGGGCCCACACCTAGGGGTGGCGCCCCATGGCCGCGCCACCTAGGGGTGTGGCCACCCTGGCCCACCTCCGGGGGTCATCTTTGGCATGCCTAGTCCCGAGGGAACCCTAAGCCTCCTTCCATCCTCGAAGATTATTCCGCCGCCGCTGCGGGGCGGAAAACACCCGAGAGAGAAAACCTCTCTGGCAGGGAGAAATCTGCCGGGGAAATTCCTCTCCGGAGAGGGGAAATCACCGCCATCGTCATCGTCATCACTCCGGGCATCATCAAGATCGTCATCATCATCGTCATCGCCACCAGCACCATCACCCTCATCATCCACCATCATCCCGCTGTAACAATTAGGGGCCTCTATCGTTGTTTTGTATTAGATCTCTCTCCCGGTGTGGATTACTTGTTAGTAGTTGATGCTTGTGAGATTTATCGGTGTTTGCACTTTATGACCAGATTGTTATCATCCATTATATCACCTCTGATCATGATCTATATGATGTGTTGTGAGTAGTTCGTGTTGTTCTTGAGGACATGGGAGAAGTCAAGTTGTTAGTAGTGAAGTAATGTTGAATAATACTTAATGTTTGATATTTAAGTTGTGGTGTTATTCTTCTAGTGGTGTCATGTGAACGTCGACTACATGATACTTCACCATTTATGGGCCTAGGGGGATGCATCGTGTATTTGGCTACTAGTTGTGGGGTTGTCGGAGTGACAGAAACCTAAACCCCCATTAGGAAACCATTACACTAGGGAGCGTAGGACCCCGGAGTTTAAAGCTGTGGTTAGATTTCTTTCTTAATTACTTTCTTTTAGTTGCGGATGCTTGCAAGGGGTATAATCACAAGTATGTATTAGTCTTGGATGGGAAGGTACGTTAGCATAGGTTCACCCACACAACACTTATCAAAACACCAAACATTATTCACCTGCATCGAACAAAAGCACTAGACAGAAACCTCCCGTGTGTCCTCGAGAACGTTTGTTAATCATAAGTAAACTCACCGGCTTGTCCTTTGCTGAATAAAGGATTGGGCCACTTGCTGCAATTATTATTACTGCATTTTATTTACTCGCACTTTATTTATCTGCAATATAAAAAACCCCTACAAATCCATTTTCCAGTATTTACAGTTATTCCTTCATCGAAACTGCTTGTCAACACCTTCTGCTCCTCGTTGGGTTCGACACTCTTATTTATCGGAAGTACTACGATACACCCCCTATACTTGTGGGTCATCAAGACTATTTTATGGCGCCAGTGCGGAGGAGTGAAGCGCTATTGGGAAGTGGAATTGATAAATGAAGCTTCTGCTGTAAGTGTTGTTTTTATTTCTGTCTACTGCTTTATTACACTATGTTTGGAACTCCTTTTGAGTCCTTATTTGCGGGCACTGCTGCCACTGCTAGGGTAGTAAGTAACCCACCGCCTGATGATTTAGACCCTTATAAAATACCTATAAAGATTGTTAAACATGTTATGGATAACTGCTATTCAGGTGATGGAAATGTCCATCCTGGTGATCATTTGCTCTTTTTACATGAATTATGCGAGTTGTTCAAGTGTGCAGGTATTACAATGAGCCAAGTTAAGAGGAAATTATTCTCAATATCATTGACAGGCCGAGCCGCTGAATGGTTCAGAGTGCTGAAAAATAGCGAGACTATTGAATGGGAGGAAATTGTGCCTCTCTTTTATTCTAAATTTTATCCTCCAAGTGAAATCCATAGAGATCGGAATTATATATATAAATGTTGGCCCCATGACGGAGAGAGTATTGCCCAAGCATGGGGGAGATTGAAGTTACTAATGCTCAAATGCCCCATCCATGAGCTCCCCAGTAATATCGTTATTAATAATTTCTATGCAAGGCTTCCTCTTCATGATAAGGATTTATTGGGTGCTTCTTGTTCTGGATCATTTACACGTATGAAGGATGAAGATAAATGGGATATTCTTGACCGTATTCAAGAAAACACTAAAGCATGGGAGAATGAAAAAAGTAGAAAGTCAGGTATAAATTATGACTATGAATGCATTAAAACCTTTATGTCATCTGAGGATTTTCATAATGTTAGTGTTGTTTGTGGTCTTGATTCTCAAGTTGCTGCAAACTTGTATAAGGATTTTGCTTCTTACATTGATATTCCTAAAAAAGGAATGGGATAAGTATCATGCACCTTATAAAGATACTATTAATTGTGTTCCTGCTAGAGATATAGAGGTTCATACCGTTGATTCTATTGTGCCTGAACCTTATATTGAGAAGATGCCTTTCCCTGCTAAGGTAAAAGAACACTCTATGTTAGCTAGTGTGATTAATAAAAGTGCAAAGAAACTTGTAGAACCTGAGGAACAAATAACTGTAGAACCTACAGTAGCAATAGTAAAGGACCTTGTTTCTGAAAATGTAGAAGAGGGACACATTATATTTTGTGAAGATGCTTCTAATATTGTCTCTCATCCTAGTAAAACTAGGAAAGCTAGTGTTCCTGTGCTATCTGTTAGGATAGGTGATCATTGTTATTATGGTTTATGTGACATTGGTGCTAGTTCTAGTGCTATTCCTTATGAGCTTTATAAAGATATCATTCATGAAATTGGTTCTTGTGAACTTGAAGACATTGATGTGATTATTCAACTTGATAATAGGGAAACTATTTCTCCAATTGGTATTGTTAGAGATGTGGAGGTCTTATGTGGTAAAACTAAATATCCTGCTGATTTTTCGTGTACTAGGCACTTCTGCTAGTGATACTTGTCCTATCATATTTGGTAGACCTTTCTTAAATACTTGTGGTGCTGTTATTGATTGTAAAAAGGAGAAAATTCTTACAAAGTTTGATGGAGAGTCTTATGAATTTAATTTCTCCAAATTTGCTAAAGCACCTTATGAAGCTGAATTGCCTAATGAGAATTGTAAAGTTGAACAATTGGCTGCTATTGCTCTTGCTCCTAACAATCTTTTGTGACAATACATGGAAGACCACGAAAGTGATGTCTTTATGGAAGAAAGGAATGAGATTGATGAGATTTTCCTACATCAGCCAGCAATGCTGAAACATAATTTACCTGTGGAAGACTTGGGTACAACATTAACACCCAAGGAAGATCCTGTTTTTGATTTAAAGCCTTTGCCTGATAATCTTAAATATGCTCATATTGATGATAAGAAATTATATCCCGTTATTATTAGTTCTCAACTTTCTGATAAAGAAGAGGAGAGATTATTGGGGATATTGAAGAAACATAGAGGTTCTATTGGTTATACTCTTGATGATTTGAAAGGGATTTCTCCTACTATTTGTCAGCATGCTATTAATATTGAACCTGATGCAAAGCCAGTTGTTGAACATCAACGTCGTTTAAATCCTAAAATGAAGGATGTGGTAAGAAATGAGGTATTGAAACTCCTTGATGCTGGCATTATTTATCCTATTGTTGATAGTAGATGGGTTAGTCATGTGCATTGTGTCCCTAAGAAAGGAGGGATGACTGTTGTGCCAAATGAAAATAATGAACTCATTCCTCAAAGAGTAGTAGTTGGTTATAGGATGTGCATTGATTTTAGGAATGTTAACAAAGTCACTAATAAAGATCATTATCCTTTGCCTTTTATTGATCAAATGTTAGAAAGGTTGTCTAAGAAAACTCATTTCTGCTTTCTTGATGGTTATTCTGGGTTTTCTCAAATTGCTGTTAAAAAGCTTGATCAAGAGAAAACAACTTTCACTTGTCCTTATGGAACCTATGCTTATAGACGTATGCCTTTTGGTTTATGTAATGCTCCTGCTACTTTTCAAAGATGCATGTCTGCTATCTTTCATGGTTTTTGTGAAGAAATTGTGGAAGTTTTCATGGATGATTTCTCCGTCTATGGAACTTATTTTGATAATTGTTTGCAGAATCTTGATAAAGTTTTACAGAGATGTGAGGAGACTAATCTTGTTCTTAACTGGGAGAAATGCCATTTTTATGGTTAATGAAGAATTGTTCTTGGACATAAAATCTCTGAAAGAGATATTGAAGTTGATAGAGCTAAAGTTGAAGCTATTGAGAAAATGACATGTCCCATGGATGTTAAAGGTATTCGAAGTATTCTTGGTCATGCTGGTTTCTATAGAAGGTTTATTAAAGATTTCTCTAAAATATCAAAACCTCTTACTAATCTTCTTCAAAAAGATGTACCATTTGTTTTTTATGAAGATTGTAAAGAAGCTTTTGAAATTTTAAAGAAGGCTTTAATATCTGCCCCTATTGTTCAAGCACCTGATTGGAATTTACCATTTGAAATTATGTGTGATGCTAGTGATTATGTTGTAGGTGTTGTTCTTGGAAAGCGGGTAGATAAGAAGTTAAATGTTATTCATTATGCTAGTAAAACTCTTGATGCTGCTCAAAAGAATTATGCTACCACTAAGAAAGAATTCCTAGCTGTAGTTTTTGCTTGTGATAAATTTAGGCAGTATATTGTTGATTCTAAAGTTACTATTCATACTGATCATGCTGCTATTAAGTACCTTATGGAAAATAAAGATGCTTAGCCTAGGCTTATTAGATGGGTGCTTCTCTTACAAGAGTTTGATTTACATATTGTGGATAGGAAGGGTGCTGAAAATCCTGCTGCTGATAATTTGTCTAGATTAGAACATATTTCTGATGACCCTATTCCTGTTAATGTTAGTTTTCCTAATGAACAGTTAGCTGCAATAAAAGTGAGCTCCCAAGAGAGTACATGGTATGTTGATTATGCTAACTTTATTGTTTTGAAGTATTTGCCTCCCACGTTTACAGCTCAGCAAAGAAGAAAATTCTTCTATGATTTGCGGCATTATTTTTGGGATGACCCACACTTACATAAAGAAGGTGTTGATGGTATTATGAGAAGATGTGTTCCTGAAAATGAACAACAAGAGATATTGAGAAAATGGCATAGTAGTGCTTATGGAGGACATCACGCTGGAGATAGAACTGCACATAAAGTTCTACAATCAGGTTTTTATTGTCCTACTCTCTTTAAAGATGCTAGAAAATTTGTTTTATATTGTGATCAATGTCAAAGGGTTGGAAATGTTTCTAGACGGAATGAAATGCCTATGAATTATTCCATTGTTATTGAACCGTTTGATTGTTGGGGTTTTGACTTTATGGGTCCTTTCCCTCCTTCAAAAGGCTACACTCACATTCTTGCTGCTGTTTATTATGTTACTAAATGGGTAGAAGCTATACCTACTAAAAGTGCTGATGGTGAAACCTCAATAAAAATGCTTAAAGACATCATTTTCCCTAGGTTTGGTGTACCTAGATACCTTATGACTGATGGGGGTTCTCATTTTATTCATGGTGGTTTTAGAAAAACCCTTTCTAAATATGATGTTAATCATAGAATTGCTTCACCCTATCATCCTCAAACTAGTGGGCAAGTAGAATTATCAAATAGAGAAATCAAATCTATCTTGCAAAAGACTGTTAATAAATCTAGGAAAAATTGGGCTAAGAAATTAAATGATGCTCTCTGGGCTTATAGAACTTCTTATAAATATCCCATGGGCATGTCTCCTTATAAAATGGTTTATGGAAAAGCTTGTCACTTGCCCCTAGAATTAGAACACAAAGCTTATTGGGCAGTGAAAGACCTAAATAGAGATTTTAAACTTGCTGGTGAGAAAAGGCTGCTTGACTTAAGTTCTTTAGATGAATGGAGGAGTGAAGCATATGAAAATGCTAAGATCTTTAAAGAGAAAGTTAAAAGGTGGCATGATAAAAGAATTATTAAAAGAGAATTTCATGTTAGTGAGAAAGTGCTATTGTATAGGTCTCGTATCAGATTTTTTGCAGGAAAATTACTCTCGAGATGGGAAGGACCTTTTGTTATCGAAGAGGTATATCGTTCGGGGGCAATCAAAATTGTTTCCCTTGAAGACAACTCCTCACAAGTGGTGAATGGCCAAAGACTCAAGCATTATATTTATGGAGATCCTTATAATGAAAATGTTGATTGTATTCAAGCCATGATCCCGGAGGAGTTTATTAAGAAGCATATTTCAGAAACTGCAGAGTCATTTTTCGAATAGGTAACAGTTTTAGTAAAAAAATGTTCGCGAAACATCTTTCAACTTATATTTTTACTGGTTTTAGAAAATTTGAAAAATTATGAGCCGGAAACGAGAGGGATACGGAGCCCGGAGGCTCCACACCATAGGGTGGCGCGGGCCCACCTCTGGCCGCGCCAGCCCATGGTGTGGGCGCCCCGGAGCCCCTCTCCGACTCGTTTTCGACCTGGACTTTCCTTTTGCTATGAAACATTTTTCTATATAATTCCCCGGACCCCCGAGGTCCGTGTATCGTTTTCTCGTCGTGTTTCTTTTTCGAGCTGTTTCTGCTAGGGCCTGTTTTCGGTTTTAGAAGCATCATGGTCTCCTCCAACGACAACAAGGGGAAGGGACCAAAGGAAGATGATGTCCAAGACCTGAAGCCGGAGGAGGAGATCGAGAGTGGAGCTGAAGGAGATGTAGAAGAAAACCCACGAGTGCATCCACGCGCCACCGTCGCAAGCATTAGGGTGGTGGATAACCCCTTGAAGCTCAAGAGAAACGCGCGGATGAGCACCGGAGGGAAGGTTCCACGTTACTCCCTGGCTTCGAAGACACCTGCTGCGGGACTCAAGAACTACTTCCACAGATTAATTCATGATTATCGGTGCAAAAAGGTGCCCAATAGGGATTTGCCCTCTATGTGGGATATGAATCGTTCTAACCGTGCAGATGAAGGAAGCTCTCAACCTAAGGAAGAGTGGGGGGGGAATCTTGGTGGCTGTGATTCACCGTCTGACAGGCATGCAAACTATATTGATCGCAATACGGAGGTGATGCGTATGATTATGTTCACGATTGAAGATCTGAAGAAATCTATTGATAAGCTCATCGAGAAGGATTCGCCACCACCACCGAAGAATTGATTCGTCATTGGTTTTGGCATCCCCTTAGCTTGTTCCAAGCTTGGGGGAGTGTCGCGGTATCACATCACTATCTTTCATCTTTTTACCTTTTAAGTAGAGTCATATCATGAGTAGAGAGCTTATCATATAGGATGGTTTGCAACATGGAAGTGTCTCTCCCTAGTCGGTTATCATTGTATCCGTTGGTGTGAGTTGCTGGTTTGAAATATTAATGAGAAGTTTCATCATTTACTTTTTGTGCACATTATTTCAGTTTTCAACTTCTGTCATATGATTGAGCTTGCTATTAGTATTTGGTATCACTCTAGAGATAATCAAGTTAATCTAGTTGGTTTTGGCAAACTTATTTTGGGTCAGCAGAAATAATAATTTGAGTTGCTAGTATAAGAAAGAGGAATTTGCCTATTAGCTCATAAACTTAGTATTCACAAGTTAAGATCGCTTGTGCTTTCAATGAAGATTTCATGATTGTTTCATCCTATGTATATTTGTTTGTTTTCCTTCAACTCTTATGCTTGCTACCCAACCATGCTAGCCAAAAACCCTGTACCGAGAGGGAATGCTTCTCGTGCATCCAAACCTAAAACCCAAAACCTTGCCATTCGTGTCCACCATACCTACCGATGCACTTTGTTGGGAACCCCAAGAGGAGGGTGTTATGAGCAAAGCGGTAGGAGTTTTCCCCTTAGTTAAGAACCAGGGTTATCAATCCAGTAGGAGAAAGAGAATCTTCGGAAGGTTGATTCCACTGACGGTGGTGCTGGCGCTTCACCGGTGTCAGCAACAACGTGGAACCTGCACACAACACAATCAAAATACTTTGCCCCAACGGTACAGTGAGGTTGTCAATCTCACCGGTCTTGCTGAAAACAAAGATTAGACGTATAGTGTGGAAAAACAGTGTATGCTTGCAGAAAGTAAAGAGAGCAGGAAATTGTTGTTGTTTGTTTAACAGTGTGGAAAAATGGACCGGGGTTCTTAGTTTCACTAGTGGTGTCTCTCCATAAAAGATAGCATGCTGGGTGAACAAATTACAGCTGGGCAATTGACAAATAAAGGTTGCACCGTAGTGCACAATATGACATGAAGATTACTATGTTATTTAGTGCGGGCATTACAACAACATACATAGACCGACATCCATCTGCATCTATGACTAATAATCCACCCTCAGGTTATCATCCGAACCCCCTCGGGTATTAAGTTGCAAGCAACAGATAATTGCATTAAACAAAGTGTGTAATGTAAGCAATGATTATGCACGCGGGAAATCTCGCCGCTGTTTTCTCCCTAATGGCAACAACACATCCTCCCCCTTCACGTTTATGTCACTCGAGCAAGGCAACAAGGATGCATGAACCCACTATCGAGCATAAATACTCCCTCTTGGAGTCACTAACAATTACTTGGCCAGAATAACCACTAGCAACAAAGAGCATGCAAGATCACAAATAACACATGCAAATAAAGACTATAAACAACTTGGCATAAGGTCAATATTCATCGGATCCCAGCAAACACAGCACAAAGAATTACATAAGATCAATCTCGATCATGATAGGCAGCTCACGAGATCTAAACATGGAGGCATATGAGGATAAGACAACCATCTAGCTACAACTACGAACCCGTAGTCCAGGGATGGACTACTCACGCATCACTCCGGAGGCAGGCATGGTGATGAAGAGGCCTCCTGTGATGATCTCCTCGCTGGCAGGGTGCCGAAAACAGCTTCAGAACCCCCTGATCTGGGGTTCACGATGACGGCGGCTGCGGAACTTTTTCGGGGATTTTGATCAGGTGTTTAGGGTTTTCCATCCGGGGGGCTTAAATAGGCGAAGGTGGTGGCGCTCCAGAGGGCCCACACCCCTAGCTGGCGCGGCCAGGGGCGCGCCACCCTATGGTGTGGCCCCCCTGCTGCTCCTCTTCGGTTCCTCTTCGGTCTTCTGGATGCTTCCGGGGAAAATAGGACTTTCGGGCTTCGAATTTTCCAATTTCGAGAATATTTCCAGAACAACTTTTCTGAAACTAAAAAAAGCAGAAAACAAGGAACTGGCTCTGTGGCATCTTGTTAATAGGTTAGTCCGGAAAACGTATAAAAATGCTATAAATAAGGGAGAAAACATGTATCAACTAGCAAAATATGATCATGGAGCATCAGAAACTAGGGATACGTTTATGACATATCAAGCATCCCCAAGCTTAGTTCCTACTCGTCCTCGAGTAGGTAAACGATAAAACAATAATTTCTGAGATGACATGCTACTAACACAAACTTGATCAATCTAATGTAAAAGCATATGCACGCTGAGATCATAAGACTTTAAACACAGGCATGATAAATAAAACTTTAATAATAATGCATAGAAATTACTTTGCATCACGAAAAGTAACTCAAATAAAGGATCATGAATAATAATGCAAAGAAAGGTAAACGTTTGTTTCAGGTATAGAGAAAGCATGGCAAAGTGATATTTCGATAGTCCTTAAGAGTGGGGCAAAACATAAATGCCAGGACACCTTCAAAGTTCAAGAGAAAGACTAGAACAAATAGTTTAAGAACAAATAATATCACATCATGAAGTAATTATTGGTGCTTATGGGACAAATTCACATAGAACTCAGAATGGCAAAAATGCTCTGTCAACTGTGCATAAAGTTAGAAGATGGAGACTGTAACATCCCAGTGTTTGGGAGGTCATAAGGATCTAAATTTAATATGTGCATTTGCAAAGCATGCATCTAAAAGTACGGGAAATTTTGGCGCGAAAGTTTAAACGAATCAAAGTGACCAAAGTTTCACTTGACATGGTGAAATAGGTCTAGTTCATCTAGTCAGGAGTACATTTGGAATTATCTTTATAACAAGTATCTTAAGAAACCAAATAACCCGATAAGACAAACCATAATTGGTTATGATCAAACACAAACTATCAACAACCTTAACCACAAGTCTATAAGTGACTTGGGATAATCACTAGGTATCTAGAACTCAAAGAGGGGTGAGTATCCAGAGCACATAACTGATGATCATACTTTCACCAATGGGTAATGCATAGTTGAACCATCTCATCAACAGAGATGTGATATCCGATAAAACAACAACTCCCCAAGTTATCAATTCATTTCCACAACATATCTATAAATCATCTCATAACTACAAGGTGAACCGTCATAAGTAAAAAATAATGTTTTAATAGAACATAAGTGATACAAACAAGGCATAACTTAAAACCCACAAGTGGGAAATGATATATTAATTGTATTAACATATTTATCGAATATGTACATATCTCATCAACTATAAAAGAAGTCCCTAAGAGAAGAATCAAATCTTCTTCAACCACTGTTAAAACCCTTGATCATCACATATGATCTTTCCAAACCTCTATGTCTGTATCATGAATACAAATGAATAATATAAAATAACAACATGACACTCTGAGTAACCAACTAACAACTATTACATAAGTCATTAAACCCTAATGACATTCACATGCTCATTGTTCTATCATCTCAAACAAGTGAGCATATGAAAGCTCAACACATTAATGAACCATTTGAT
Source organism: Alopecurus myosuroides (assembly GCA_028641055.1). Lineage (NCBI taxonomy): Eukaryota > Viridiplantae > Streptophyta > Magnoliopsida > Poales > Poaceae > Alopecurus > Alopecurus myosuroides. Next base: position 212,262,518 of record CM054058.1, on the reverse strand, counting down.
TAATTTATAATCTTAAGTTTACATTTCACAAACACTCCACATTTCTATCCACATCAATATTCAACAACTAAAGTATCCCTGGATACAACCCATGGATAACAACAAGTTATAATCTCTGTTAGAGAAATTGAATTGATATCTGAGTAAAACCAATCATGTATGAAACAAGTATCTATCTTTTGGGAAATAAAATAAGAAGTATATGTAAGGATAATAAAAGCATGAACTAACTTTTAATCTAGATCTTGTGATTTTGGCTAGACCAATGTATCTTGTTTCCCAATCTCCTCCAAGTTATTTTGCAAGAGATGAAACCACAAGACAGGAGGAACTACCACATGAAGATCTTCAAAAAGATTATTTCTACTCTAATTTACTATAAGAGTACTTGGAAACTCATATATATTGATCTGATCTTACTAACACTCTTGAAACAGTGTGATACTCCAATGTTAGTGTTATATAGAAGTAGTTTGGTAACAAGTTTCTAAACCTTGTTAACAGATCACTTTTGTATACTCAAACAATTGAGTGCCATAAACAAATAAACAGAAGGTTGAATAACTTAGTACATCATAGTCTCTTGTATATGAAAAGTAATTTGGGGACAAGCCTTGCAAACTTGTCAACAGATTCTTCTTATATGCTTAAGGCTAACTAATGTCAAAAACTACACCTACACTCACTTTATCATCAACCAAAAGAAAGAATGGCACTAAGGAAACAAGAAACCACAATATAATCATCTAAGTAAAAGTTTTGCTTGGAATAATTGTTTGTTCTCACAACAAGGGTGAGATAGTTGAAGATTGAATCCAAGATATAATATTACTTGCAATTGACACAAGGTGAAAACAGAAGGGTAGTGGCTACTAGAGAGAAGAACATCAAGCAACAAAAGACCACAGGAAGCAACACTGCCTCAGTAAGGGAGCATAAGAATTTATCCAGTAAATCATTAGGATATAATAGAGAATCAATGACCTCTGTCAAGCTCATCAGAGATGAGGAACTCATAATAATATTTTTAATGGAAACAACTATCAAGTATGGGATAATAACAAGCCATTACATCCACATGTCTTGATATGTGGAGGTAGATGAAAACAAGCTTAAAACCTTGTTTTCCAAATCCTTCTCACATGTAAGACTAATATATGATAACAAAAACTCATCTACATATAACCATGTAGATGATTACATGTTTTAAAACAACATTAGATATTATCCACAATTGGAACCTATGTGGAAAACAAGTAAATAAGATTCCACAACCACACATGTTTTCCATTTTATCAAGTACTGAAAACAGCAAGCATAGGATACACATACCTCAGTAAAATGTCAACCAAACTTGCTAGGAGTTTCAATTAGGAAATAACAAAGCCTCATAAGAGAAAACAAGTTCATTACCTAATAAAAAGAATTTGGTATGTCATGGAATACAAATTCTTTATTAAGTGATTTTCATTTCAATGCATAGAAAAATTACCAAGTAATGTTACCAAACTATTTTCTTAAAAGAATTGTATCTAAAATTGTCTAATTAAGTTATGTCACTTTGTCAAATCACATGTTTGTGTGTGCTCATATTAACCATGCTTAACATAAATTTTTAAGCCATTTAATAAATTAAATGGAGAGAAAATAACAAAAACCACTTAGTTTAGCACCCTAAGTATACAATTAAAATATTGGTCAATTTCACCAAAGTAAAACATGGTGGCGTTAAGAATTTAATAAGGGTTTCAAAAATGATTTTTATTAATTTTTCTGCTTACAGAAAGACCCAGAAAACAACGTTTTCTTTCACATTTTATTAACCATAAGGACCTTATTGAAAATATCACAAAACTAAGGGGGTTATCTAAAGATCCTTTTATTTCCTCTTCTTCTTCCTCTGCCAGAAGGCAGAGGAGACGTGGCTGAGCTACTCCCGACGAGCTCCACCTCCTGCTTGCCGTTCTCGCGCGGAGATAAGGCCGAGAGGTTCCATGCCTTCTCCAAACTCTCTCACTAGCCTCGCACTTCCTCTATCTCTCTGTATCCTCCACGGGAGAGCAACGAAACTCGAAACCCTAGCCACGTGGTCGCCGTCCGCTGCCGTCGATTCCGGCCACTCCAGGAAAAATCGAGACCACCAACGGATGCGCCTGGATCTCCTCTTCCACCTCGAGATCGTACAAATGCTAGGAAGGCCCACAGCGGACGAATCGAGTCATCTTCTCCACGGTCGGCTGAGCTCCGCCGCACCGATTCCGGCCGTGTCCGTCGTCGCCTTGCCTCCCCGACACCTCCATCGCGCTCATGGTGAGCTACTGGTGCTCGGGCACCCTCTCGATTTTCCCCTTGCTTCCTATTCCTCCATAGCACCCACAACCGCCGTGGCTCGCCACCGTTCATGCTCGCCAGCAATGCTCCGGTTACCATTTGGAAGCGGCGCTGCCACCCCTAGCCTCCGTTTTGCATCCTCTCCTCATTGGGACCAACCAATTGGTCCAATTCGCAACGAATCGCGAGATTGCGATTGAACATGGAGGATTTTCCTTCTATGCTGATGTTACCCTGACATCAGCATGACGTCAGGATACCTTTTCTTTTTCTTTTTCTTTTATTTTTAATTAAATTGAAACTGACAGGTGGATCCCACCTGTCAATTTAAATATTTGACAGAAAAATAATTAAACTTGTTAAATAAATAACTTTAATTCTATTAATCAGAAAAATAAAACTAATATACCAAATTAATCAGAAAAATGTAATTTAAATGATTATGAACTTTTAAAAAATGTTTGATAAACTTTTAAAATTAATTTTTTTGAATTTAAATTAAATCATTTAAAATTGTGAAAAAATAATAAATAATTCAAAAATTCAGAAAAAATCAAGTTATATACCAAAATGCTCCAAATGACAAGTACAACTCATCTATGATGTTTTCATGGTCATTTGACCAAGATTTCATGAGTGCAATATTTGCCTAGCCATTTAATTCATTTAAAAATTAATAGATTAATCATTATTCAAAAAATTTCAAAAAGCATTGAATGATATATCAAATTAAAGAGAACAACATTTCCAACTCAAATATGTCACATATAAATCATTTTATTTAACTTGTAAACTTATTTTTATAAGTATAATGAAATTCTATAGTAACCCATTATAACGAGAAAACAATTACCACAACAGAATTTTCATTACTAATAAAACCCTAGTGTTTTCACACCTATTAAACCTATCATCACAGGTTATTAGTAAGTTATGTGATGATAGAGTTAGTTGTATTATTTCATCATTTTAACTAAACCCTTTTTCATTAGCTCTACACTTAAATCAAACACGTGTATTATCTTGTCAACAATTGTTTTGCACATGTGATTGTTTTCTCGTTTAATCATGTGATAACTATTTATAACCTAAACATAATAACAATTGTGTGATAAGTAAAAGTGAAACCCATGTGAGTCTAAAACCAGTAATAACAACATCACCACAAGTAACGAAACAACTCCCTAAAACCTGTGTGATTAACTTATCGTATCGAACATGGCTTACACTTGTAAGCTGGGGTATTTTCTAGGGTATTTCACGATTGCATCTCATTACTATGCATGTATCATCTTGCCAATGTTTTATGTAGTCCTTAACAGGACTACTTTGCTATCTTTCAGATGTCGGGATTTCCTACGAGACCCTTGAACCCGAAGACATGAATTATTATGGTTATTTCAATCTCAGGCAAGTTCATCACTTTCTCATATCCTTTGCAGTATTTCATAACGAACTATTTGTAAAAACCCTATCGTATTACCACCTATGCTCAAAAGAATGCATGATCCTATTTTTATAATAATATGACTCATTGAATGACTACACGAGTGGTAGTGTTATGTTTGGTGGGCGGATGGGACCATGGTAAGATGAATAGGTCAAAGGAAGGTTCCATCTGCATGGGAAAGTATTACCTAGGATTAATCACAACTACCGTCAGGATTCTTGCGCCGTAAATTCGCGTTAACCATGGGTCTTCTATGGGGGGAGTAAGTCAGTCGTGATCTTTTCTCGTTCGCATGTCAACAGGGCTGCCAGAGACGTACACTGTAGGTTCTGCGGGACTACATGCACATGGGTTGGAGCCCTCACGTCCCAAGGACTCTAGGGTCTATGAGTGTCTGCCAGGGGCACGTAGATCTCCATCGTGAGGGGTGGAATCAGGCGTTCAACCTGCTGGCGGAATGGGTGGGCATGCATTGTGCGGAGAAGCACGGTTTGGCTTGGACCAACAACCGGGCCCCAGCTATCAAGGTGTAGGTGGAGTCCATTCTTGGAGTTGTATGTTATAAGCCATAGATTAGGGCTGACATCAGCCATAGTAGATTTAGTTCTGAGCTAGAGTTCTTCTCCAGCTTGGATCTTCGCATTGCTTCTTCTGATGTTTCTTTTGCAGGAGATCTTCTTGAATTATCAAAGAGATTCTCAAGATTTTGTAATGAAGTTTGTATCCTATAGTTTTGCCTGGACCCATTGTGTTTCTGTTGTACTAGTCGGAGGGATGTAATATTCATAGGTAACTCCTTCTGTGAGTATTATGTCATCGACTTGCGCACTACACATGCAGTGGTGTGCTGGGTCACCACAGAGACTCAACATAAAAGTAAAAGAAAGGCCCTTCGCAGAGGGAAGAAGGGATCACTCATGTGCTAGATCTTTTATTTTATTAAACAGAGGTATTAAAAGTTTGACACTCCTCCCATCCATCTTTCACAAACCGTGGCTAACCGAATCCTTGGGTGCCTTCCAGCAATCACATACCGTGGAGGAGTGTCTATATTTTGGGAGATGTATGCTAATGTCAACGAATGGTAAACGGAAAATACAGTACGTCACAAGTCAACTGGATTCACAAGAGCGACTCCCATGGTGAAGGACGCAACTGGTGTAGAAGGTCATCCCTCTTTCTCTTTTGTTTACACAGTTATGCTTTGACTGATAAATCAGGGGCAAAAATAGTGAAGAGAATTTGTATGCATTAATTTGGGGCTGGGCACCCCACTGCTAGCTCTTCTATCATTTGGATAAGCGGATGAAGCCACTAGTCCAGGGTGTGAAATCCAATCAACAAGTGAGATAAAGATTCTCTATTTACGTCCTCATGAGCAAAAATAGGAACATAAAGCAGAAGTAATTTTGAAGGTTTTAAAGGCAACACATGAGCAATTTACTTTGGAATGGCAGTTAAATACCACATGTAGGTAGGTATGGTGGACACAATGGGAAAAACTTTGGTTTAAGGGAGTTTGGATGCACGAGTAGAGCTCATACTCAGCACAGGTGGAGGCTAGCAAAAGAGTGGGAGCGACAAATCAAGAGAGCATAAGAGGCATAATCATGCATAGCGACATAAGCATCATTAATTAAAAAATAAGCAATATCACAAGTTCAAAAACTAAGTGGTCATGGAGGCTATTCGTGACTGGTTAGTAGTCATAAACATGGTGTGATCATGCGCCAAGTCATCCAAATAAAACATTCGAAAGAGAATACCATATATTGATGCTTTAATATGACGAGAACAATAGATGAATCTTTCAATACATATTAAAGACTCTCAGCTATTTGAGGCTAATCATGATACTCAATAACCACAAGGCTTTAAAACTAAAATAACATTTAGCATGGCATGAAAAAGTCCTAGCCACAGTATATACAAGCTTCTACTAGTAATGTTATAAATTCTACTTAAAGCAGCAGTTTTCGTTACTCCCAACAAGCACCATACAAAACATGCTTTAACAAAAATACTATTTATGCTACAGAAAGAAAACATGAGAGTAATCAAATAATACTACTAAAACTAACAGCTCTAACAAGAGATGCATGCAAAACAGGAGCTGAATAAATGCAGCAGTCAAACAGAGACTAAGAATACAACATATTCTCAAGAAAAAGCGGAGCGTGTCACTCTCCAATAAAAGAATGCTGGGGTCCAGAAAATATTATTATGAAAGTAAAAACAAACTGAAATCAAAAGAAAAAGCAAACTGAAAACAAAAATAAAAGACGCTCCAAGTAAAGCACATAAGATGCGACCAAATAAAAATATAGTTTCACTAGAAGTAACCTGATAATTTGTTGATGAAGAAGGGAATGCCTTGGGCATCCCCAAGCTTAGATGCTTGAGTCTTCTTGGAATTTTCTTGGATGTACCACCGGGGAATCCCCAAGCTTAGGCTTTTCACTCTTCTTGATCACATCATATCATCCTCTTCTCTTAACCCTTGAAAACTTCCTTCACATCAAAATCTCACAATCTTCATTAGCAACGTTAGTGCAATTGAAATAATAAATCCACACGGTTCAGTTTCAACAGAAGTATAACACTTAAAAACACATTAGCTACTGTCACAACTTTTTTCAAAACTCTTTTTCTCAAAAGAACACCAAAAGAAAGAGATTAAGATGCAAATGGGATAAATGGCAGAAATCTGTCAAAACAGAACAACAGGTAAAGATCGATTTTTTAAAAAATCTTATGTTGCTCAAATAATAAAGTGGTCTTCTAGAAAAAGTTGCGTATATAACTCAGGATTAAGCACAAAAGATTTCAGGTCAATTTGAATTTTCTGTGATTTTTAACGAAATTTGCAATGGACAGGAGAAATCTGTTTCCTGCGCAGAAATCCGAAATATAGGCTCAACTTTCCACTAGTGGCTTTACTTGGGTCAACAAAAAATCAAAAGAAAAGATACAACGGGGTTCATAAGGAAATAGAAAACACCCAGGTGCAAGCACACCAAAGAAAACAAAAGAAAACTGAAAGAAAATAGAGAAATAAAACGGGTTGTCTCCCGGTAGCGCTTTTCTTTTAAGCCTTTCAGCTAGGCATAGAAAAATCAACTCACAAGTGAAGAAGAATCAGCATAATATTTTTCTATAATAATAGAGTCAAAGGGTACCTTCATCTTATTTCTAGGAAAGTGTTCCAAACCTTTCTTGAGGGGAAATTGATATTTAATACTCCCCTCTTTCATATCAATAACAACACCAACAGTTCTAAGAAACGGTCTTCCCAAAACAATAGGACAAGAAGCATTGCATTCAATGTTCATAAAAAAAAAATAAACAGGGTCAAGGTTGTTATTAACCATAATAAGAACATCATCAATTCTACCAAGAGGTTTCTTCAGCATTATCAGCAAGATGAACATCCAAATAACAGCGTTCCAACGGTGGCAAATCAAGCATATTATAAAGCTTTTGAGGCATAACAGAGATACTAGCACCAAGATCACACAAATCATTGCAATCAAAATCATTTAATTTTATCTTAATGATAGGCTCCCAACCGTCATCTAATTTTCTAGGGATAGATGTCTCAAGTTTCAACTTTTCTTCCCTAACTTGCATGAGAGCATTGGTAATATGTTTAGTAAAGGCCATATTCATGGCACTAGCATTGGGAATTCTAGCAAGATTTTGTAGGAAAATTATAACTTCAGAGATATTGCAATCATCAAAATCAATATTATCATCATTAAAAGTAATGGAACCATTGTCTCCCACACTTCTAAAAATTTCAGCACTTTTATCAGGAGCAATTTCAGCAGTTTGAGGCAATTTAGCACATTTCACCAAAGGAGTAGGGACTTTATTAACACCAACTACTTTACCATTGATAGTAGCAGGTTTAATAGCACTTGGAACTTCAGTTTTACTAGTTGTTGTGATAGTACAAACTTTAGCAATATTATTCTTTTTAGCTAGTCCTTCTTCTCTTTCCCACCTAGCATGTAATTCAGCCATCAACCTAACATTATTATCTATTTGAACTTGGATGGCATTCAAAGTTTTATTTTGTTTAACATCTTGTGGCAAAACCTTCAGTTTTAGAAAATCAACATCTATAGCAAGGATATCTACTTTAGAGGCAAGAACATCTATTTTACCAAGCTTTTCCTCAGCGGATTTATTAAAAGCAGTTTGTGTACTAATAAATTCTTTAAGCATGTTTTCAAGATCAGAGGTAGAGCTTTTATTATAATTGTAGGAGTTGCCATAAGAATTACCATAACCATTATTAGGAGGGTAGGGCTTGTAATTGTTTCCACCAAAATTATTTCTATAAGCATTGTTGTTAAAATTATTATTTCTAATAAAGTTTACATCAACATGCTCCTCTTGAGCAACCAAAGAGGCTAAAGGAACATTATTAGGATCAACTTGAGCTTTACCATTAACAAGCATATACATAATAGCATCAAGCCTTTCACTTAAAGAGGAGGTTTCCTCAACAGAATTTACCTTCTTACCTTGTGGAGCTCTCTCAGTGTGCCACTCTGAATAATTATCATCATATCATCAAGAAGCTTTGTTGCATTGACCAAAGTGATGGACATAAAGGTACCTTAAGAAAATGAATCCAATAGGTTCCTTGAGGAGACATTCAATCCTGCATAAAAGGTTTGTATAATCATCCAAGTAGTCAGTCCATGAGTGGGACAATTCTTCACCATAGTTTTCATTCTTTCCCAAGCTTTAGAAATATGTTCATTATCAAATTGCTTAAAATCATTATGTCACTTCTCAGGGATATAATCTTAGCAGGAAGATAATATTTTCCAATGAAAGCATCTTTACACTTAGTCCATGAATCAATACTATTTCTAGGCAAAGATAGCAACCATTCTTTAGCTCTTCCTCTCAAAGAGAAAGAAAATAATTTCAGTTTAATAATATCTCCATGCACATCTTTATATTTTTGCATCTCACATAGTTCAACAAAATTATTAAAGTGAGCAGCAACATCATCAGTACTAATACCAGAAAATTGTTCTTTCATCACAAGATTTAATAAAGCAGGCTTAATCTCATAGAAAGCAGCAGTAGGAGCAGGTGGAGAAATAGGTGTGCAAATAAAATCATTTTTGTTTGTGCTAGTGAAGTCACACAACTTAGTATTCTCAGAGGAACTCATTTTAGCAGAATAAAAGCAAGCAAATAAATAACAGCTATGAAGTAAACTATTTTTTTGTGTTTTCAATATAGAGAAATAAACTTTTTTTGTGTGTTTGATATAGAGAAATAAAACAAGAAAAAAATAAAAACAAGACAAAAAACAAAATAAAGAGATTGAGAGTGAGAGACTCCCCTTGCCAGAAGACTTCCTTCTCCCCGGCAACGGCGCCAGAAAAATCCTTGATGCACTTTGTTGGGAACCCCAAGAGGAGGGTGCGATGAGAACAGCGGTAGGAGTTTTCCCCTTAATTAAGAACCAGGGTTATCAATCCAGTAGGAGAAAGAGAATCTTCGGAAGGTTGATGCCACTCACGGTTGTGCTCGCGCTTCACCGGTGTCAGCAACAACATGGAACCTGCACACAACACAATCAAAATAATTTGCCCCAACGGTACAGTGAGGTTGTCAATCTCACCGGTCTTGCTGAAAACAAAGATTAGACGTATAGTGTGAAAAAACAGTGTATGCTTGCAGAAATTAAAGAGAGAAGGAAATTGTTGTGGTTTGTTTAACAGTGTGAAAAATGTACCGGGGTTCGTAGTTTCACTAGTTGTGTCTCTCCATAAAAGATAACATGATGGGTGAACAAATTACAGCTGGGCAATTGACAAATAAAGGTTGCACCGTAGTGCACAATATGACATGAAGATTACTATGTTATTTAGTGCGTGCATTACAACAAGATACATAGACCGACATGCATCTGCATCTATGACTAATAATCCACCCTCAGGTTATCATCCGAACCCCCTCAGGTATTAAGTTGCAAGCAACAGATAATTGCATTAAACAAAATATGTAATGTAAGCAATGATTATGCACGCGGGCACTCTCACCTTTATTTTCTCCCTAATGGCAACATCACATCCTCCCCCTTTACGTTTCTATCACTCGAACAAGGCAACAAGGAGGCATGAACCCACTATCGAGCATAAATACTCCCTCTTGGAGTCACTAACAATTACTTGGCCAGAATAACCACTAGCAACGGAGAGCATGCAAGATCACAAATAAAACATGCAAATAAAGACTATAAACAACTTGGCATAAGGTCAATATTCATCGGATCCCAGCAAATACAGCACAAAGAATTACATAAGATCAATCTCGATCATGATAGGCAACTCACGAGATCTAAACATGGAGGCATATGAGGAGAAGACAACCATCTAGCTATAGCTACGAACCCGTAGTCCAGGGATGAACTACTCATGCATCACTCCGGAGGAAGGCATGGTGATGAAGAGGCCTCCGGTGATGATCTCCTGTCCGGCAGGGTGCCGGAAACAGCTTCAAAACCCCCCTGATCTGGGGTTGACGGTGACGGTGGCTGCGGAACTTTTTCGGGGATTTTGATCAGGTGTTTAGGGTTTTCTATCCGGGGGCTTAAATAGGCAAAAGGGCTAAGGCGGTGGCGCTCCAGGAGGGCACACCCCTAGCTGACGCGGCCAGGGGGGCCGTGCCACCCTATGGTGTGCCCCCTGCTGCCCCTCTTCGGTTCCTCTTTGGTCTTCTGGATGCTTCCGTGGAAAATAGGACTTCCGGGCTTCGAATTTTCCAATTCCGAGAATATTTCCAGAACAACTTTTCTGAAACTAAAAAACAACAGAAAACAGGGAACTGGCTCTGTGGCATCTTGTTAATAGGTTAGTCCGGAAAACGTATAAAAATGCTATAAATAAGGGAGAAAACATGTAGCTATTGGCAAAATATGATCATGGAGCATCAGAAATGAGGGATACGTTTATGACGTATCACCTACCTACATGTGGTATTTCACCGCCACTCCAAGTAAATTACACATGTGCTACCTTTAAAACTTTCAAATTACTCTTGTTTTGTGTTCCTGTTTTAACTCATGAGGACACAAATAGAGAATCTTTATCTCACTCGTTGATTGGACTCACACACCTGGACTAGTGGCTTTATCCGCTTATCCAAATGCTAGAAGAGCTGGCAGCGGGGTTCCCAGCCCCGAATAATAATACAAATTCTCTTCACTCTTTTTGCCCCTGATTTATCAGTCAAAGCATAATTGTGTAAACAAAAGAGAAACAGGGATGACCTTCTATACCAGTTGCGTCCTTCTGTGGGAGCCGCTCTTGTGAGTCTAGTTGGCTTGTGACGTACTGTATTTTCTGTTTTCCATTCGTTGACATAAATATACACCTCTCAAAATTTAGACACTCCTCCATGGTTTGTGATTGTTGGCAGGCACCCGAGGATTCGGTTAGCCATGGTTTGTGTAAGATGGATGGGAGGAGTGTCATGCATTTTATACATCTGTTTATTAAAATAAAATATTTAGCACATGAGTGGTAAATGCTTCCCTCTGCGAAGGGCCTATCTTTTACATTTATGTTGAGTTAGTAAACTCATTTCCTTCTATCTCCAGCAAGCATTTGAGTTGTTGTGACCTCATCATCTGTATGTTGATTTATTCAATCATGTTTTCCATCCTTCTTTGTTTAGCACATGCTTTATTATCTGAATGAATATTACTTTGAAAGCTATGAATCGTTGTAAAAGAGTTGTTATAATTAAACATGTTAAGCCCTACACTATAAACCTTGTTATAAAGGCTTCACCTAAGATAAGTATAATTTCATTAAATGTTCTCTGACCAAGAACGAAGTTTTCCATTACCAATTTTGATCCTCTCTTTTGTATCTTTGTTTGTGACTCCCTTTACTTGTTTCAAGTTAAGTTATATGAGAGGAAGTTGCTTTTTGTAATGATTGGTGCATAGGTAAATGTGATGCTTCTTGTCCGTATTTTATTTATCGACTCTTCCCTCCATAAACCTGTGGTCATGTTTTCTGAGTTCAGTTTCGCTTGGGGACAAGCGAGGTCTAAGCTTGGGGGGAGTTGATCGTCCATTTTGCATCACTATTTCATATCATAATTTTCTGTTATTCATCGATCTATTTCATGTTATGATGCATCTCTTATGTTATTTTATCTTATTTTGCATGTTTTATAATTTTTGGAGAATAAACACCGGGACGAGAAATCTGATGGAAAAAGCATCGTCGAGATCATCATCGTCGTCACCACCAGCACCATCACCCTCATTATCCACCGTCATCCCGCTGTAACAATTAGGGGCCTCTATCGTTGTTTTGCATTAGATCTCTCTCCCAGTGTGGATTACTTGTTAGTAGTTGATTCTTGTGAGATTTATCGGTGTTTGGACTTTATGACCAGATTGTTATGATCCATTATATCACCTCTGATCATGATCTATATGATGTGTTGTGAGTAGTTCGTGTTGTTCTTGAGGACATGGGAGAAGTCAAGTTGTTAGTAGTGAAGTAATGTTGAATAATACTTAATGTTTGATATTTAAGTTGTGGTGTTATTCTTCTAGTGGTGTCATGTGAACGTCGACTAGATGATACTTCACCATTTATGGGCCTAGGGGGATGCATCGTGTATTTGGCTACTAGTTGTGGGGTTGTCGGAGTGACAGAAACCTAAACCCCCATTAGGAAACCATTACACTAGGGAGCGTAGGACCCCGGAGTTTAAAGCTGTGGTTAGATTTCTTTCTTAATTACTTTCTTTTAGTTGCGGATGCTTGCAAGGGGTATAATCACAAGTATGTATTAGTCTTGGATGGGAAGGTACGTTAGCATAGGTTCACCCACACAACACTTATCAAAACACCGAACATTATTCACCCGCATCGAACAAAAGCACTAGACAGAAACCTCCCGTGTGTCCTCGAGAACGTTTGTTAATCATAAGTAAACTCACCGGCTTGTCCTTTGCTGAATAAAGGATTGGGCCACTTGCTGCAATTATTATTACTGCATTTTATTTACTCGCACTTTATTTATCTGCAATATAAAAAACCCCTACAAATCCATTTTCCAGTATTTACAGTTATTCCTTCATCGAAACTGCTTGTCAACACCTTCTACTCCTCGTTGGGTTCGACACTCTTATTTATCGAAAGTACTACGATACACCCCCTATACTTGTGGGTCATCACCTTCCACTTGAGAGAAACCTTTAGCTACCAATTTTGCCTTGTTCCTTATGACAATGCCATTATCATCTTGCTTGTTCTTGAATATCCACTTAGTGCCTATAACATTGCGGAAATCTTTGGACTTCTCAACTAGAATCCATACTTTATTGCGTGTGAAGTTATTGAGTTCATCATGCATTGCTTCCAACTAATCCGGATCCTCAAGAGTTTCAAACACTTTCTTTGGTTCCGCCATGGAGATATGAGCTTGATGTTCACTAAAGCTTGCCAATTGAGCTCTTGTGGTTCTTTTAATTCTTAGATCACCTAACACTTTATCATCGAAGAAGTAAATGCACTTCAAAGCTCTATCTACTCTAGCATCACAATGGGCTTTGATCTCCTCATTGTTGTGAGGAGGAATCACTTGATCATCTTGATCATTTGTTTCCCCGTCTTAACCATAACGTTGACCTTGATCATCATTATGGATTGCTTCATCACGAAAACAAGAAGATTGATCTTGGCTAGCATTAATGATAGGAGAACTTGGTTCTTGCATAGCAACTTGATAAAGAGTAGGAGAACTTGGTTCTTGCATAGCAACTTGATAAAGAGTAGGAGAACTTGGTTCTTGAACTTGTTTTTAGGTTGGTGCATCACTTTCTCCATTGGCATGAGTTTCTTGTGTAGATGAGGGCTCCACTTGAGTGATGATACGTCATAAACGTATCCATAATTTCTGATGTTCGATGTTGTTTCCATGCCATATGCTACATGTTTTTTTACACTTTATGCCATTTTTATCGATTTCCTAGGACTAACCTATTGAAAAGATGCCACAGAGCCAGATCATGTTTTCTGATGTTTTTAGTTTGAGAAAAGTTGTTCTGGAAATATTTTCGGAATTGGACGATTCGAAGCCCAGAAGTCTTAGAATTCCCGAAGGATCCACGAAGTCCAAAAGAGAACCGGAGAGGGGCAGAGGGGTGCCCACACCATGGGAGGGCGCGGGTCCCCCCGGCCGCGTCAGGGGTGGTGTGGCCCCCTGCTCTCCCACCGACGTTGCCCTCTCGCCTATTTAGTCTCCTTGAAGGGTTAACCCTAAATACAGAAGCCTTTTCCATGAAAAACACCCGCAGCCGCCGTCATCGTCAACCCTAGTTTGGGAGGGTTCTAGAGCTCTTCCCGGCACCCTGCCGGGAGGGGGACTCATCACCGGATGGCTCTACACCACCATGCCCGCCTCCAGAATGATGTGTGAGTAGTTCATCCTTGGACTACGGGTCTATAGAAGTAGCTAGATGGTTGTTCTCTCCTTTTTATGCCTCATGTTTAGATCTTGTGATCTGCTCTACAGGATCAAGATCATCTTATTGTAATGCCTCATGTTGTGTTTGCTAGGATCCGATGAATATTGAATGCTATGTCTCATGATTATCAATCTGTTATGTTATTTTCATGTGTATGTTATTTATGATCTTGCATGATCTCCGTTGTCAGTAGATGCGCTGGCCAAGTAGATGCTAGTAACTCCAAGAGGGGGTATTTATGCTCGATAGTGGGTTCATGCCTCCTTTGCATCTGTGCTCGAGTGACAGAAACGTGGCGGATGGAGGATGGAGGATGTGATGCTTCCATTAGAAGAAAACAACGATGTTTACAATACACACTTTTCTCAATGCGATTATCTGTTGCTTGCAACTTAATACTGAAGGTTTGCTCGGATGACATTCTGAGGGTGGATTATTAGTCATAGATGCAGTTGGATGACGGTCTATGTATCTTGTTGTAATGCTCGCATGAATCACATAGTAATCATCATGTCATGCATATTCACTACGGTGCAACCTTTATATATGTCAATTGCCTAGCTGTAATTTGTTTACCACACATGATATCTATCTGTCTTGGGAGAGACACCTCTAGTGAACTGTGGACACCGGTCCATTTTCCTCATACTGATAATACAACCACTTCAATATCTGTTTTCATACTGATGTTACTTTTTTTACTACTACCATCATTGTTCTCTTTCATCTACTACAAACAAATATTATTTTCCACACGGTATGTTTAACCTCTTTGTGTTCAGCAAAACCTGTGAGATTGACAACCTCACTGCTTTGTTGGGGCAAAGTGATTTGATTGTGTTATGTAGGTTCCATGTTGCTTCTGAACTGGTAGTGCGCCCTGCCGCCTCAGCTGCATCAACCTTCGAAAGTGATTTCTTTCTCCTACTGGTCGATTCAACCTTGGTTTCTTTCTGAGGGAAACTTACTGTTGTGCTCTTCATACCTTCCTCTTGAGGTCTCCCAACGAACGTGTGTTACACGCGCATCAGTAGAGCATAGTTCCTCGATTAGCCAAAATATGTGCCTTAGTGGGGCGGAAAATCCCACACTCATTCTTCTTATGGAATCTTGAGGTATTTCAACATCTACATTAGAAACATAAAATTGCGCCATTTGTGAGCTATCATTCTCTTCGAACACCACACTACTAGATTCAATGATAATCCGTGAGGACTTATCAAAGACTCTATAAGTGTGGGATTCAGCACACTAGCCAACAAATGTACCCTCAAGGGTTTTAGATTCGAATTTAGACAAACAAACTTCTTTTACCAAATAGAAACACTTACAACCGAATACCCGAAAGTAGGAGATATTTGGTTTGTTCCGGTGAGAAATTCATATGGAGTCTTCTTTAAGCCTTTACGGAGGTAGAGACGGTTTGATGAATGGCTGATGCGTGTGAACACACGTTCCTTGGGAGACCCCAAGAGGAAGATATGAAGAGTGCAGCGGAAAGTTTTCCCTCAGAAAGAAACCAAGGTTTAATCGACCAGTAGGAGAAAGAAATCACTTCTGAAGGTTGATGACATCTGATATTGGCAGGGTGCACTACCAGGCTCAACAGCAACTTGGAATCTGCACAACACAATCAAGATACTTTGCCCCCAACAAAATAGTGAGGTTGCCAATCTCACCGGTTTTGCTAACACAAATGATTAGATGTATAGTCTGGAAAACAGTAATTGTTTGCAATAAATGAAAAGAGAACAATGATGGCAGTGGTTGAGAGGAAAATAATGATTGAAGCAAAGAAAACAGTGTTTGCAGGGGTTGTATTATCAGTGTAAAATAATGGACCGGGCTCCACAGTTCACTAGTGGTGTCTATACCTGGCCATGTCTCGGGCCGGGCCGGGCTTCGGGCCGGGCCTAAAAAATCCCGCAGCACAAACCCAAGGCCCAGGCCCGGCCCGGCCCGACAGTCGGGCCTAGTTTCTGTGCCCAGGCCCGTCCCGTGGGCGGGAAAAACGTCGGGCTTTCGGGCCTCGGGCCGGGCTTGTTCGTTAAAACACAAAAAATCAGTGCCCAGGCCCGGCCCGGACATGCATCGGGCTTAAAAATCAGTGCCCAGGCCCGACCCACGGAAAAGCCCGTCGGGCCTAGGCCCGGGAATTTCGGGCCGGGCCGGGCCGGGCTGGTCGGGCCGGGCTGCCCATGCCCAGGTATAGTGGTGTCTCTCCATAAAAGATAGATAACATGTTGGGTAAACAAATTACAGCTGAGCAACTGACAGATATAAAGGCTGCACCGTAGTGCATATGCATGACATGATGATTACTATGTGATTCACGCGGGCATTACTAAACCGTTATCCAACTACATGTATGACTAATAATCCACCCTCAGAGTGTCATCCAATCAAACCTTGGGTATTAAGTTGCAAGCACCAGATTATTGCTTTAAGTAAAGTGTGTAATGTAAACAATTAAAATATTGTTGTTTTGTCCCTAATGGCAACCGCACATCCCCCACCTGTCACGTTTCTGTCACTCGAGCACAGATGAAAGGGAGGCATGAACCCACTATCGAGCATAAATACCCCCTCTTGGAGTTACAAGCATCAACTTGGCCAGAGCATCTACTAGTAACGGAGAGCATGCAAGATCATAAATAACATAAACACGATAGATTGATAATCACTTGACATAACATTCAATATTCATCGGATCCCAACAAACGCAACATGTAGCATTACAAACAGACGATCTTGATCATGTTAGGCAGCTCACGAGATCTAAACATGAAGCATAAAGAGGAGAAGACAACCATCTAGCTACTGCTATGGACGCGTAGTCCAAGGATGAACTACTCATGCATCACTCCAGAGGCAGACATGGTAATGAAGAGCCCTACGGTGATGATTCCCCCTCCCGTCAGGGTGCTGGGGAGAGCTTCAGAACCCTCTCGAACTAGGGTTGACGATGACAGCGGCTATGGAACTTTTCGTGGATGGAGGCTCGGGTCTTTAGGGTTAACCCGAGGAGGAGCTTAAATAGGCGAAAGGGAAACGTCGGTGGGAAGCCAGGGGGGCCACACTGTGGTGGCTCCACGGCCCCCTCCGGGTCTCCTCCGGACTCCGTGGATTTTCTTTCGTCCAATTCCGAGAATATTTCCAGAACAACTTTTCTAAAACAAAAAACAATACAAAACATGAACTGGCTTTGTGGCATCTTGTTAATAGGTTAGTCCCAAGAAATCCATAAAAATGACATAAAGTGTATAGAAAACATGTAGCATATGGCATGAAAACAACATGGAACATCGGGAATTATAGATACGTTTGAGACGTATCAATGGCATGCCATAGAGATGGATTCGGACCATAGATAGAGAGGAGGTTTAAACTACACCAACATGGATCTAGCCATATCCATAACAGTCTGGGTTTTCCTCTTGGCTACACCATTTTGCTGACGGGTATGATGCTGACGTGATCACACGCTCGTTAGGAGACCCCAATCGGAAGGTATGATGTAGTCTAGAGTAAGTTTTCCCCTAGTATGGAACCAGGGTTATCGAACTAGTAGGACTTCGTAGTATTGAAGAAGGTTACTTTATCAACGGTGCCAGAAAAGTACTAGTGTGTAGTTTACGGGAGCATGGAACCTGCACACAAGAAAAAACTCTCGCTTGCCCCCAACTTTCCGGAAGGTTGTCAATCTTCCGGTCTTGCTGAAAATAGGAGAATTAAACGTATAGAGTATTGGAGAACAATAAAGTAAAAATGGAATAACGAGGAAACAATGATTCAAAGTGCTTAAAAGAAGGTTTAAAATGTGAGGAAAATAGGACAGGGGGCATAGGTTCACTAGGGGGACATATGTAATGGTTGCTTGATTTATGTTTGGTCGCAACTCCGTCATAAGCTCCTTTCCTCCGGTCATATGATTTGTGCATCCACTATCAAGCACACATTTTGACACACCGGAAGTATAGTCCTACAAGAAATCATTGCTTGGAGTTAGGACCGACCTTGGGTCCTCTCATTTTAGCCGTAAGGTTCTTGGGAACCCAAATAGAATAGTCAATGAAGTCAACATTAGGACCAACATATGTTGCATACAAAACACCATAATAATCCTCGAAAATAATATAATGAGGATTGTTAGTTACCTTGGAGTTGTTACGAGTGTTTCGTCCCTAATGACAACACCACTTGCACCAATATTATTCTTTGCTTGTGCAGGCTTGGCCTTCTTCTTGTTCTTGTTCTTGGCAACATAGAAAAGACCTTATTTTCCATTGTGTGGTCTTTCCACTACCACACTATCATCAATAGGGCCCTTGCCCTTAATTCTTGCAAGCTCTTCCTTCAACCTAGAATTTTCCTCAAGAATATTTGCATGATCACAAAAAGAATTAGAAGAACTAGGCACATTAAATTGAGCTAGTTGAATTTGAATTCGTTCATGTGACTTTGTGAGGGTAGAGTGTTCACTCTTCAAAGCCTTGTGAGCCTTGGTGAGCTTCTCTAGGTCCTCGGTCAGCGTAGTGATGCGCGTAGATGTACGCTCGTTGGGAGACCCCAAGAGGAAGGTATGAAGAGCACAACAACAATTTTTCCCTCAAAAAGAAACCAAGGTTGAATCGACCATTAAGAGAAAGAAATCACTTATGAAGGTTGAAGACAGTTGATGTTGGCAGGGTGCACTACCGGTTCAACATCAACGTGGAATCTGCACAACACAATCAAGATACTTTGCCCTAACGAAACAGTGAGGTTATCAATCTCACTAGTTTTGCTAACACAAATGATTAGATGTATAGTGTGGAAAATAGTACTTGTTTGCAGTAAATGAAAAGAGGACAATGATGTGAGTGAATGAGAGGAAAACAGTAATTGCAGTAGAAAAAAACAGTGGTTGCAGTGGTTGTATTATCAGCGCAAAGAAATGGATCGGGGTCCACAGTTCACTAGTGGTGTCTCTCCATAAAAGATAGATAACATGCTGGGTAAAAAAATTATAGTTGGGCAATTGACAAATATAAAGGCTACACCGTAGTGCATATGCATGACATGATGATTACTATGTGATTCATGCGGGCATTGTAACAAGATTCATAGACCATTATCCAACTACATCTATGATTAATAATCCACCCCCAGAGTGTAATCCAATCAAACCTTGGGTATTAAGTTGCAAGCAACATATAATTGCATTAAGAAAAGTGTGTAATGCATATAAACATCATTGTTTTCTCCCTAATGGAAACAACACATCCACCACCCATTACATTTCTGTCACCTGAGCGTGAGTGAAAGGGAGGCATGAACCCACTACCGAGCATAAATACTCCCTCTTGGAGTTACAAGCATCAACTTGGCCAGGGCATCTACTAGTAACAGAGAGCATGCAAGATCATAAATAACATAAACATGAAAGAACATGATTGATTGATAATCACTGGACATAGCATTCAATATTCATCGGATCCAAACAAACTTAACATGTAGCATTACAAGAAGATGATCTTGATCATGTTAGGCAACTCACAAGATCTAAACATGAGGCATAAAGAGGAGAGAACAACCATCTAGCTACTACTATGGACCTGTAGTCCAAGGATGAACTACTCACGCATCACTCCCGAGGCAGGCATGGTGATGAAGAGCCCTCCGGTGATGATTCTTCCTCCTGGCATGGTGCCGGGAGAGCTTCACAACCCTCCCGAACTAGGGTTGACGATGATGGAGGCTATGAAACTTTTGGTGGAAAAAGGCTCGCGTCTTTAGGGTTAACTCGTGGAGGAGCTTAAATAGGTGATGCATGTGAACAAACGTTCGTTGGGAGACCCCAAGAGGAAGGTATGAAGAGTGCAGCAGCAAGTTTCCCTAAGAAAGAAACCAAGGTTGAATCGACCAGTAGAAGGAAGGAGTAACTTCAGAAGGTTGATGCAGCTGATATGGCAGGACGCATTACCGGTTCAGCAGCAACGTGGAACCTACACAACACAATCAAATAAACTTTGCCCCAACAAAGCAGTGAGGTTGGCAATCTCACCGGTTTTGCTGAACACAAAGAGGTTAAACGTATGGTGTGGAAAACAGTAGGAGAACCAAATGAAAGCAGTAGTAATAGTATGAAAGCAGTAGGTGTTTTATCAGTATGAGGAAAAAGGACTAGGGTCCATAGTTCACTAGTGGTGTCTCTCCGTGAAAGATAAATAACATGCGTGGTGAACAAATTATAGATGGGAAATTGACAGAAATGAAGGCTGCACCATAGTGCATATGCAAGACATAAAGATTACTATGTGATTCATGCGGGCATTACAACAAAATACGTAGACCGTCGTCCAACTGCATCTATGTCTAATAATCCACCCTTCGAATATCATCCGAACACACGTTGGGTATTAAGTTGCTAGCAACATATTATCGCAGTAAGCAAAGTGTGTAATGTAAACAATGTAAACTAGGTAAACATCGTTGTTTTCTCCCTAATGGCAACAAAACATCCTCCATCCGTCACGTTTCTGTCACTCGAGCACAGATGCAAAGGAGGCATGAACCCACTATCGGGCATAAATACTCCCGAGTTACTAGAATCTATTTGGCCAGAGAATCTACTAATAACACAGAGCATGCAAGATCATAAATAAGATAAGCATGAAGATAACATGATAGATTGATAATCAGAAGACATAGCATTCAACATTCATCAGATCCCAGCAAACACAACATGTACCATTACATAAAGATGATCTCGATCATGTGAGGCACCTCACGTGATCTAAACATGAGGTACAAAGTGGAGAGAACAACCATACATATACTGCTATGGACCCGTAGTCCAGAGATGAAATACTCACGGATCACTTTGGAGGAGGGCATGGTGGTGTAGACCCCTCCGATGATGAATTCCCCTCCCTGCAGAGTGTCGGGGAGAGCTCCAGAACCCTCCCGGTCTCGGGATGGCGATGACGGCGGACTCGGGTGTTTCTCAAGAAAAAGTGGCACATCTTTGGGGTTTACGTCTCGGGGGGTATAAATAGGCGAAAGGGCAAAGGCGGTGGAGGCATGGGGGGCCCACACCACCCCATGGCGCGGCCAGGGGGCGGCGCCCTATGGTGTGGGTCCCCTGTGCCCCCCTCGGGGTCTCTTTGGGACTCCGTGGAACCTTCGGGAATTCTAGGACTTCCGAACTTCGAATTTTTCAATTCCGAGAATATTTCCAGAACAACTTTTCTGAAACTAAAAACAACAGAAAACAAGGAACTGGCCCTGTGGCATCTTGTCAATAGGTTAGTCCGGAAAATCAATAAAAATGGCATAAAGTGCATAGCAAACATGTGGGAAACAACATGGAACATCAGAAAGTAAGGATACATTTATGACATATCAATAGGCAAGAGGGAAACGTCGGTGGGTGGCCGGGGGGCACACCACCTGGTGGCGCGGCCAAGGGGGGGCGCCTCCCTATGGTGTGGGGGCCCTGAGGCCCCCCTTCGGGTCTCCTCCGGACTCTGTGTATGTGACAAACTTCTAAGACCCTGGGATTTTGTTTCATCCAATTCCGAGAATATGTCCAGAACAACTTTTCGGAAACCAAAAAAATCAGAAAACATGAACTGGCTCTGTGGTATCTTTTCAATAGGCTAGTCCCAGGAAATCCATAAAAATGACATGAAGTGTATAGGAAACTTGTAGCATATGGCATGAAAACAACATGGAACATCAGAAATTATAGATACGTTTGAGATGTATCAAGCATCCCCAAGCTTAGTTCCTACTCGTCCTCGAGTAGGTAAAATGATAAAAACAAATAATTTCTGAGGTGACATGCTACCAACACAAATAAAAGATCATGCATAATAATTCACTTGCAAGTTATACATTTGTTTTGATCATAAAGAAAACATAGCAAAGTGATATTTCGCTTGTCCTTAAGAGTTGGGCAAAACATAAATGCCAGGACACCTTCAAAGTTCAAGTGGATGACTAGAACAAATAATTTGAGAGCAAGTAATAACACATAATGAATCAATCAATAATGATCTTTGGGACTGATGCACATTAAACTCAGAATAGCAATTACGCTATCTTAATTGTGCATAAAGTTAGAAGATGGAGACCCAACATAAAAGTAAAAGAAAGGCCCTTCGCAGAGGGAAGTAGGGATTAACTCATGTGCTAGAGCTTTTTATTTTATAAACAGAGGTATTGAAAACATTTTTTAGAGAGGTGTATGCTTATGTCAACGAATGGTAAACAGAAAATACAGTACATCAGAAGCCAACTCGACTTCACAAGAGCGGCTCCCATTGAAGGACACAACTAGTATAGAAGGTCATCCCTCTTATATTTTGTTTACACAATTATGCTTTGAATGACCAATTTTGGGGCTGGGCACCCCACTTCCATCTCTTTTATCAATTTGGATAAGCGGATGTGACACTAGTATAGGTGTGTAAAGTCCAATCAATAAGTTAGATACAGATTCTCTATTTACGTCCTCGTGAGCTAAAACAGGGGCACAAAACAGGAATAATTTTTGAAGGTTTTAATGGTAGCACATGAGAAATTTACTTAGTGGCGGTTAAATACCACATGTAGGTAGGTATGGTGGACACATTTGGCAAACTTTGGTTTTTGAGAGTTGGATGCACGAGTAGATCTCATACTCAGTACAAGTGGAGGGTAGCAAAAGACTGGGAGCGACAAATTAAGAGAGCAATAATGGCCATAATCATGCATAGCGACAAAAACATTATTAATCAAAGCATAAATGGTATTACAAGTCAAAAACTAAATGATTATAGAGGCTATAAGTGACTGGTTTATAGTCATAAACATGGTGTAGGCATGCACCAAGTCAACCAAAGAAAGCATTCGAAGGAGAAAACCACAAAGTTATGCTTCAATGTGATAAAAACAACTCATGATTCTTTCAATGGCACATTAGGCACTCTCAGCTATTTGAGACAAGTCATGCTACAATAATAACTACTAAGCATAGAATTAGAATAACATCCAACATGACATGAAAAATTCTAGCCACGGTCTCTACGAGCTTTTTTGCACCATTATAAGCACGAAAATTGTACTACTACTTTCCAACACCAATCATTTTATACTAAAAAAACTATCAAAGAGATATAGCAATTAAACAAGAGAGTACTAATATTACTCTACTAGAACTAACAACTCTGAATAGGAGATGCATGAAAAACAGGAGTTAAAAGGATTTGCAGCAGTTAGAAGAAAAATTAAGAATACGAGCATGGAAGAAAACGAGTATCATATGAAAACGCAGAGTGTTTCTCTCTCCCACACAAGAATTCTAGGTTCCAACTAAGTTTATTGGAGCAAGGGAGACAAAAGAAAACAAAACAAAAAACAAACATATGCTCCAAGTAAAGTGCATATGATGTGGCCGAATAAAAATACAGTTTCACTAGAAGTGGCCTGATAAATTGTTGATGAAGAAGGAGATGCCTTGGGCATCCCCAAGCTTAGACGCTTGAGTCTTCTTAGAATTTTCTGGGATGAACCACGGGGGCATCCCTAAGATTTGGCTCTTCACTCTTCTTGATCACATTATATCACCCTCTTCTCTCGACCCTTAAAAACTTCCTTCACACCAAACCCAAAGTAATTCTCATTAGATGGTTAGTGCACAATCAAAAAATCTCATGTTCTCCTTGGACACAAGAATTATTAATAATTTTTAAACATCAGCGCCACTGATGTTCTGTGGAGCAAAGAAATCCACTCAACATAGTAAAAGAGAGAATGCAAGTAAAAAGGCAGAATATGTCAAAACCAGAACAGTCTGTAAAGACAAATTTTTTCAGGGCACTTACGTTGCTCAAATCCAAAAAATGAAAAGTTATAAAAAGTTTTGGAAATAGCTGAGGATTAAGCACACAAATTTGCATGTCATTTGGATCTTTCTGCGAGTTTATATGAATTTAATTGTGGACAACAGAAATTTGTTTCTTGCGCAGAAATCCAAATCTAACCTCGACTTTTCACTAGAGACTTTACTTGGCACAAAAAATGCGAGAAAATAAAGATAAAGAGGAGTTGCTACAGAGGTAAATAACACCTTGACTCAAATAAAACAGAAGAAACCATTGCAAAAATAAAACCATGGGTTATCTCCCAAGAAGTGCTTTTCTTTAACGCCTTTTAGCTAGGCCCAGAAAACAAGAAGAAAGTATTTTAAAGTGAAGAAGCATCCAATACAAAACCACAAGACTTACGTTTAACTTTATTACCCTTATTCTTACTTCTAGGGAACTGATGATTGAAGCCCGGTTTGGAGGTAAATGTCATGGTACCTTTCCCTACATCAATAGTTGCTCCCAAAAGCTTTAGCAGAGATCTTCCAAGAGTAATCCCTAGGAGTTTTGTAAACACTCCCTCAACTATCCCAATGGGAAATACAATGGTGTTATTAGCGAGAGGTATTTCTTATCCTCCCTCAGAAAGTCCCCAAAGACTCAGAGATTCATAAATATCTTTAGGCATAAGACAAAATTCAGACATAATATCACAACGAGCATGAAAAGTTTCACCATTTATAGCAACTTTTATTGTAGGGATCATATTTGAGGCTTCAAAATTTATTGGGACATAATCAAAATGTTCACGAATCTTATTATAACCTTCTTTTAAGCAAGATACATGTGCCTCAAGAGTGTTTAATCTAGCATAAATTCTTGCAAGGGCTATATCAGTTTTACTAGATGAGCTATAGGTGGAAATCAATTTTTTTATGGCATTAAAAGGTTGATCCCCATCATAATGAAGGAAATCTCCTCCTACTACCGTATCCAAAGCATACCTATAGCAAATAACAAAAGACCAAAGTAAAAAAGAAACAGGCTTAGAGTCATTTTAGGTTCAATTTTACAATAAGAATAAAAAACTCTACACCAGACTTCTTTAAAACTCTCATCACTCCCTTGTTTGAAAGTGATAATCATTTCCTCATGTGACATGGTAAAAGGGACAGGAACAAACATAAAGGCAACTTTAAATAGGAACTAATTTTTTGTGTTTTTGATGTAGAGAAGCAGACAAGATAAAATAAAATAAACTAAGCAAAACAAAAACAATGTAAAGAGATTGGAGGTGAGAGACTCCTCTTGCAAAAATCCTCTTCCTCCCCGGCAACGGCTCCAAAAGAAGTGCTTGATGCGCGTAGATGTACGCTCGTTGGGAGACCCCAAGAGGAAGGTATGAAGAGCACCACAACAAGTTTTCCCTTAGAAAGAAACCAAGGTTGAATCGACCAGTAGGAGAAAGAAATCACTTCTGAAGGTTGAAGACAACTGATGTTGGCAGGGCGCACTACCGGTTCAGCAACAACGTGGAATCTGCACAACACAATCAAGATACTTTGCCCCAACGAAACAGTGAGGTTGTAAATCTCATCGATTTTGATAACACAAAGGATTAGATGTATAGTGTGGAAAATAGTACTTTTTTGCAGTAAATGAAAAGAGAACAATGATGGCAGTGAATGAGAGGAAAAGAGTAATTGCAGTAGAGAAAACAGTGGTTGCAGTGGTTGTATTATCAGTGTAAAGAAATGGACCGGGGTCCACAGTTCACTAGTGGTGTCTCTCCATATAAGATGATCTTGATCATGTTAGGCAGCTCACAAGATCTAACCATGAGGCATAAAGAGGAGAGAACAACCATCTAGCTACTACTATGGACCCGTATTCTAAGTATGAACTACTCACGCATCACTCCGGAGGCAGGCATGGTGATGAAGAGCCCTTCGGTGATGATTCCCCCTCCCAGCAGGGTGCCGGGGAGAGCTTCAGAACCCTCCTGAACTAGGGTTGACGATGATGGAGGCTATGGAACTTCTGGTGGAAAAGGCTCGCGTCTTTAGGTTTAACCCGTGGAGGAGCTTAAATAGGCGAGAGGGCCCCTGAG
Source organism: Alopecurus myosuroides (assembly GCA_028641055.1). Taxonomy (NCBI): domain Eukaryota; kingdom Viridiplantae; phylum Streptophyta; class Magnoliopsida; order Poales; family Poaceae; genus Alopecurus; species Alopecurus myosuroides. The sequence goes on along the minus strand of CM054058.1, from coordinate 212,236,267 downwards.
GCCCCCCTCCGGGTCTCCTCCGGACTCCGTGTACGTGACAAACTTCTAAGACCCTAGGATTTTGTTTCGTCCAATTCCGAGAATATTTTCAGAATAACTTTTCTGAAACAAAAAATAGCAGAAAACAAGAACTGGGTCTGTGGCATCTTGTCAATAGGTTAGTCCCAGGAAATCCATAAAAATGACAGAAAGTGTATAGGAAACATGTGGCATATGGCATGAACACAACATGGAATATCAGAAATTATAGATACGTTTGAGACGTATCACGTAGCATGACCAACACCAAATTCAACCCTTTTCTTTTCATCCAATTTATATTTAAAAATAGCACAGTCACTTTCCTTAGTGAGTCTGGACATGATTTCATTATGTGACTCTGCAATAGTCTCAAGTTTCTCCTCAAGAGAGACTCGGAGCTCATGCTCATCCTCAAGAGTAACGAAAAAATAAGCTATTTCAATAGCATCATCCCTCTCATCTTCTCCCTTCTTCTCAAGAAGTTCTTGTGCCTCTCCATATTGTCTCATGAGAATCTCAAAGTGCCTTTTGGTTTCACCTCGCAAGTTAGCCATAAAAAGATCCAAAGAGGCAATTTCATCTTCTACACTAAGACTATCAAGATCATGCTTTTTGTTTTTGAGCCTTAGGGATGGAAGAGGATGGTACCTCGGTGGCCTTGGCCATGAAGCACTTTGCGGATTGGTGGGGAAGGTTCTCATTAGGGGATTCAAAGAGAGATACAGATGATGAAGACATAACTGCAACTGCGACCACTTCACTTATGGTTTCTTCTTGTTCTTCTTCATCGCCAGATGCATACTCTTATTGAGTCACCAACATAATCCTACAGGTTGGATTCTTGTTGGAGGTGTTCTTCTTGAAGAAAGGCCTCTTGCGAGTGATCTTAGACTTCTCCTTGAGGAAAAGCTTTCCTCCTTGGGTTTCTCTATTCTCGAAAGGACACTCAGTAATAAAGTGATATTTGACTTGAAAATTGAAGCAAGCCCTCACTCTTTGAGTTCCTTCCTTGGTGAATTGGTCTTTTCTTCTACATAAGCGTTGTCCTTGAGGGGGTTCTTCCAAAACTTCATGAATGCAAGAGCCATGTAATATTTATGGACCAGGTCATACTCTTTAGGCATTAGAGGGGCCAAATCTTCTTCCGATTCAACCTCGTCTTCTTGTTTCACCACTTTGGTCACAACTTTGGCCTTCAAATAAAGGGAGTCGACTTTGTGCATTCCAGTAGCACGAGCATGAGAGTCTTTACAAGCTTGGTTTACACTTGAAAGGACGCCATATCCTGCATAACCTCATGGGAAGTCATGGATGGTAGTTGTGTCTTCCTTGGATACTCTTCAAGTCAACGGGCTCAAATGGCATGAGGGCACTCTCATACTTCCTCTTCATCCATGCATCATCAACATGAGTGGCACCGAGACCACTAAAGGAAGTAGCAATGGTCTTGATCCTTCGATACATGTTCTCATGATTTTCACAATCAAGCATATAGAACCCTTCAGCCTCATTGATCAAGGAATCAAATCTATTTCTCTTCATGCTCTCATTTCCTTCAAACATGGTGACAAGAGCACCACATGCGTATTTGGCGGTAGAGAATTGTTGAATGTGTGGCATGATCTTCTCTCCTGCGGCTTGTTGGATCATGTGCAAAGCCACGAAATTGAGTTGACAATAAACCACTTCCCTTGTCAAGTTTCTAGGATCAACGGGATTGTATCCAACTTCAATGATTCTCCATGGCTCAATGCAAGAACTTTTCAAATGAGTTTTCATAAAATATTTCCATTGATAAAAAGAGTGTGCATTAACGTTAGGTGGATCACCTCTATTGCTTATATGAGTGTGTGGAATAGGAGGGTTGGGTGAGTACCATACAGTGACTTCATGGTACTCCTCCTTACCATTTTTAGTTTTGGGGGGATCCTCACTTTTAGATTCTCCACCCCCTTCCTTTGCTTCCTTTTCAACCAGAGCGTTATTCTCCGAAGACTTCGAGGCGGAAGGATCCGTGTCCTTGGATTTCCTGAGTTGCACTATCATTTCACGCAACCCATTTTTTTGGGCTTCCATGCAGGAGGTCAAGGATGTTTCCATCTTCTTGAGATCATCCAGGGTAGCCATACCCTCGGGCACAAGAATTTCCTCTCGAGTGTCCATAGTTTCTCTTAGGCGGTTAAGCCAGAATTAAGAGACTAGGCTCTGATACCAATTGAATGGATCATATGGGCACCTAGAGGGGGGTGGAGTGAATAGGTGCTACCTCTAAATTTTAATACTTTTCTTATTTAGACTTGACACAAAGGTAAATTCTCTAGATATAAACACAAAGTAAATCTAAAGGATAAAAGGAACCGAAGTGGAAGCACGCAAAGATAAGGATGTATTCCCGATTTCTTCTTTTTTAGGGGAGTACGTCTTGTTGGAGGGGTGTGAGTTTCGCCACGAAGGTCTACTCAATGCAACAAAGGCCTCAATCTATTCTCCGATGAATCTCACCACAAAGGTCTAGTTCACCTTCCACAATTGGAATCCTTCAAGGCGGAATCTGGTGCCTTTACAATGACTTTGGGGCACACACTAACAACTGAATTGGGGGATCCCAAAATCACTAAGAATTTGTTACAATTGACAAGTGAGTAAAAAAAGGTCTAGATTTTCCACAAGGAAATGCTAGGAACAAATCCTTCAAGTGAATGAGGGGGAAATGAAGAACGGCTGGGTGAAATTGTAGATCAAGGTCTTCTCCTTGAATCCTCCGAAGATCAACGGGTTTGGGTGGAGGGATTGGGACAAATCTAGCCTTTAGGTGAGCTCATTAATGGTGGACTTCAATGCTGGACGAGCTAACTTGAGGTGGAAAAGGTGAGGGATATTTATACCCTATCCCAAAATGTAGTTGTCTGAGCCTATTGCTGAGTCGTCACACCAGAGACTCCAGTCTAAAATCCGGATACTCCGGCCTTCCAGAGTTTCCGGCAAGTTTCCATAGGGCCGAAAACTTCACAAGAAGTCCGGAGACTCTGGCAAGTTTCCTGACATGAACTAGTGGATGACAACTCTAGGACTTGGCGATGGAAAATCGTGAGTCTGGAGACTCCGGTCCGGACGGAGACTCCGACGAGTATACGCCAAGTTTCCACACTGGCAACAGTGTGTGATACATAGTTCGGAGACTCCGTGATTAATTACGAGTTCGGAGACTCTGGTTTAGAGCACCAGAGACTCCGACCGGGAGATTTCTGCAACCACCTCAAGGATGAAACTTCGATATTTTCTCCCTTTTTGAGAAATAACCACCACCAATAAAATATAGCAAGATGGCCTAGCAACATTAGCACATTGTTAAATCAGACAAATTGTCGGAAATATGCCAATTAGGGGTATGCCGGCATTGGCCTAAGGCCGGATTACCAGGGTGGCCTACAGGCAATGGAACATAGTCCATTGGGTGGCCCAGTAAGCTGATGCGCAGGAAGCCAGATTCTAGAAGAACCTGGACCACGGCCCAAAGTGGTGCGGCTTGGAGGAGAAGACGGATTCCTTACTTTCCAAGTTAGATACTTTCCGTAATCTTCTAGGTTTCCTTTCTATAAGCCCTAATCCGGCTATCTATATAAAGCCGAACGGGAGCAAGAACAGACAGACAATTAGCTAGAAGCCAACTCGCCGGGAAGTTCATCCTCGCCGATTTAGCGAAACCATATTCACAGTTGTACTCTATATACTTCAGGCTTCAGCCCCGATTTAGTGAGATTGCAAAAGTAGGAACACTGCCTAGTTGCGTCGTACCAAACCTGGGTAAAACTCGATGTTCTCGTTTGTAGTGTTTCCACGTCCCCCCATAGTTCTACCAGTAGGCTTATGGCACCCCCGTCCATGAAATTTACTATGATGTCTCGATAGTTGGCGCCCACCGTGGGGCCAACGGCGTCGGGAGTCACGTTCCGAGCGGGAATACTTGGCGGAATCGGCAGTTCGATTACTGTCGGAAGCCTGGAATTTGACGGAAACGTCGGACGCTTCCTCGACAAAGGATCATATATGCCGGCTCAAAATCATCTGGTAAGTGCCTGCGTTTTACCAATTGGATCTACTAATGTTTTTATCGGTTTAACAACATAAGCTATGAGATTCAGTGGTGGAAGTAATTTTATCCCCCTCACCCTATGCCCAATAGATGAAGGCTTCAATGCCAGATTCTGCTTAGATTTTCCCTATTCATACATAGGAGCAGATCAAGATTCCATAGTTTCATATCGCTAAAATACATCTGGATTTGCTGCCTCTCTGGAGATGACTGCAAACAGATCCCACTTCATCGGTATGGTGAAGTCTGAGATCGCTGAAAACACGGAAGACGGAAATCCCATGGAAAAGGCAGACAATCACGATCCGACTGAAAAAGTGGAAGATCCGGGATTCATCGCCCAATCACCGAACTCGAAAGCCAAATCTGTGCTAGCAGCCATTGAGGCAAAGCTAGACTCGGAAACCGGATTTGCAGAGTCAGGTTCCGAAGATGAAGACGCTTTCGAAAGAAAGGTCAAATCTATGCAAGGGAGTTTTCACGAAGTACTTATGGCAAAACCGACTGGAAATTCGGATGCTGAGGAAGATGAAGATCCCTAAACACCCCCGCCAGATGAGGAAGAAGAGGAAGGCGAAGTTAGTCCGACTTACCCTAATGTCAGAGAATTGAGGGAAGAAGAACCTAGCAAGAAACCTCAATCTTCCAAGAAGAAAAAGAAGTCTGCTAAGAAACTCCAATCTGAACTCTAGAAGAAAAAATGGAAAAAATGGCAGACATTGCCAACCAAAACCTGGAAGTAGGAGGAAGCAGCAGAGTCAAGCCCGCGGAGAAGAAAAAGGTTGAAATCCCTGTCCCCCGAATGTCGGAACAGGAGGAAATTGATTTGATTCAAAACCCGGTGGCACGAGATGAGCCTCCGAAAGTGCTGGAAGCCAGGAGACAAGCTATACAGTGGCAACAGCAACATCTATTCTGAACTCGGAAAAACCTCCTCAAAACCCAGGCTGACATTAAAATGCAGCAGGAAGAAATAGAGGAGTACGAAAGAAGGAATAAATCTGGAATTAAACCTACGCGGTTACCCGGTATTTCAAAGCCGGATGAACTGCCAGCAAGAAAGAAGTTTGAAAACACTTCTTGGCAAAGGCAGGTTAACGACATTAATGCTAAGGGCGAACTCATATACAAAACCGTAGCTGAAAACGCGGACGCCGAGTTCTCCATCCTTAATGACGATCTGTACTCCAATGACGAAAAACTTCACGGAGTGTATGATTTTTTAGGAAAGGCATTACAACAGCAACAACGAGGGCAAGCACGTTCAGGGAAGTTACATTATGACTCAGCCATGTGCAAAACTGCCACGTGCGTCGCTGGAGCACCTGAACCTGGTGAACCTGGAGATTCAGGCGATTCTAAGGAAAAGAAAGGAGATCCTAAGAAGGACAAGAAAATCCCGGATAACAAGGATGCAGCATCCAGAACAGGATCCCATCTTCCGAAAGGCGGAAATAATCCCCGAGACTACAAGGAACATGAGGAGCAAAACTGGAAATACGAAAAAGTAATGTCGTCTCCGAGAGGCCCAGCTGATAAATCCGGAAGATATGACAATCCTCATAGGCGTGAGATATCCCGTACTCCTCCAAGGAACAAAGAAAGGGAAAGGAGAAGAACTCCACCTTATTCCAAAGAGCAAGATAACGAAAGAAATAGGGATAATCCCAGAAGAGCGCAATCGCGCAACAATGAACAAGAACGGAGCAGATCCCCTTCTGTCCATTCAGCTGGAAGGTATTCCGCGCACGTCGATAAGGCAGAAAGAGATGATATATACTTCGGACCTAAGTGTTTCACTGACAGGATCCGAAGAATCAGTCTACACTCTGGCTTTGCCAAAGTCGGTCCAACTTATCAAAAATATACCGGAAGTACTAACCCAGATACATGGCTTTCAGATTACTATACTGCCATCCACATCAATAAACGGACAGATTTAGAGGTTGTAAAGTTTGTTCCCCAAATGTTGCTGGATGGATCCAGAGATTGGATCAACGGGCTTCCGTCAAGAACAGTAGACATCTGGGAAGATATGTCTAGAGTATTCGCTCAGCACTTTTGGGGTACGTACAAACGCCCTAAGAGCATCAACCAGCTAAACCGTTGCGTACAATATGAGGATGAGTTGTATGTCGACTTTATCTCAAGATGGACTGCAATGAAGAACAACTGTTCTGGAGTAAGTGATGTACAATCAATGCATGCTTTCATCAATGGCCTCCAACCCGGACTCATATCGTTCATGGTCGGTTCGAAAGAGCACAAAGATCTCAGATCTATGCTTACCACCGCTAATGAGAATGCAGAGGCTGAAGATGATATCATGGCGAGAGGAGGAAACATTGATGCTTTGGTTCATGCCAAAAAGGCATCTCGTTCTGAAAATAAGTCTACTCCAGAAGCACGGCCAAAACCCAAAGAAGTAAACTTAACCTTTGGAAAGGATAATGGTAGCAGATGGAAAGGCAAAAGCACAGAAGCCATCTCCTATTCTAAAGAAGAGTGGGAAAAGATTAAATCGGAAAACTGTGTCCACCATTCGCAATTTGGGAAGCCTACCCACACTAACGCGCAGTGCCGCCTTAACAAGCACATGAAAGACATTGTAGGATCCGAGAATAAAGGAAATAATTCCAAAAGAAAGTTCAACAAGCAAAAACCGGAATCTGAAAAAGAAGAAAGTGAGTCAGACACTAATGATAAAATCCAGGAAGAGCGGAAAGGCGAGCCAAAGTTCCCGAGAGTTGAAGGAGAATGTAACCTAACTTTCTTGGCAACCCCCTCGGCCAAACATGCAAAAAAACACTTCAAGAAATCAATGCGGTTGTACCTCCAACCCCAAAATACTTGAAGTATTCAAATACGCCAGTTAGCTGGTGTCGATTAGTCATCTCGACAAGTCCCTCGGATGATCCGGTAGGGTTTCTATTAAGAGAACGAAGTGGGCGCTGGTGACAATCGTCGACTAACAGGGGCACGATTTACCCACGTTCAGGGACCTCGTAGAGGTAAAACCCTTACTCCTGCTCTTCTGATCTGTATTATGAATAGATCGATTACAAAGGTGGGTGTGCAAGCCGAGAGATTAGATCTCGAGCTATGGCTATGGTGGTGGAAGGTAGATTGGACCCCCTCCCCGTGGTTCTCCCAACCTTTAAATAGATGGTTGGGTCTCAAACCGTACCGGGGCCGGGGGGGGGGGGGGGTTACAAACCCTAACTCTAGGTCGGTGGAAACTTTCCTTCTTGACCCGCAAGTTTTTGCGGGTGGGCTTTCACTGGGCCTTCTAGAGCTGCGGGGTAGCGCCTTGTATTGGGCTTCAGTCTTGAGCCTTAGACCGGGTAGGCCCACTCTCCAGGTCCGGTAGTCATCCCCACGTCAGCTGGGATCAGTCTGATCATCTCGGAAACATCCCAGAACCCGGCACGCATGCTTTGGTCGTAAGCCCTATTATTCAAAACACTTGGCTCAAAAGAGTGTTGATGGATGGATGATCCAGTATCAATATCATGTACTTAAGTACATTGAAGTAGCTACACCTCTCCGAGACCTAGCTCAAACAAAGTAACGTACGTTTTCACGGTATTGTTCCTGGCAGGCAAGCACAATCCCTAGGATAAATTTCCCTAGACGTAACCTTTGGAAAGAAAGAACACTTCCGTCAGGAAAGGATATCATTCGAAGTTGTGCCGTTCGAAAGTGTCTACCACGCAATACTCGGGCGTTCGGCTTTCACCAAATTCATGGCAAGATCATGTTATATTTATAACAAGCTGAAGATGCCAGGGCCAAAAGGAGGAGTAATCACCATATCTGGCGACTTCAAACTGCGAACGAGTTGGAGAAAGGAAATGCCATTTGTGCCAAACAAGTGATTCGGAAGGAAGAACTAAAGGAGCTGGATAAGGAAGTATCACCGACAGAAATGCCGACAGGGAAAGAAAGCTGGAAGCCGACAGATAGTTTCAAAGCCTCGGAGAATCCAAGACGAGTCATCCTAGATCCCAAAGATCCTACAAAATTTGTCGTAGTGGGAACATGAATGATTGACAAATAGGAAAGCGCGCTCATCAAGTTCCTACGTGAGAACTGGGACATTTTCGCCCGGTGTCGTGCTGATATGCCAGATGTTCCCAGGGAACTTGCTGAGCACCAACTTAAGGTGATTCCAGGATCAAAACCCGTCAAGCAAGGTCTCCGTCGTTTTGATGGAAGAAGGCGGAAGGCTATAGGCAAGGAAATTATCCGGCTTTTAGCAACTGATTTTATCCGGGAAGTTATACATACTGATTGGTCTGCGAACCCAGTATTAGTTCCGATGAAGGATAGTATTATTGTTAGGATGTGTATAGATTACACCGTCTTGAACAAGTTGTGTCCAAAGCATAGGTTCGCGTTACCGCGAATCGACCAAATAATAGACGCCACTGCTGGCTCTGAGCTTTTATGCTTTTTGGACGCTTATTCTAGGTATCATCAAATACGTATGAACGAAGAAGACCAAATAAAAACCTCTTTCATAACTCCCTATGGAACATACTATTACATAACCATGCCTTTTGGCCTGAAGAACGCTGGTGCAACATACCAGCGTTGCATGCAAAGATGCTTGCATAGTCAAATTGGCAAAAACGTCCATGTTTACGTGGATGTTACCGTCGTTTCAAAGGAAAAGGATACTCTCCTTGAAGATCTACGAGAAACCTTCGATAACCTCCACACTTATAAAATGAAGTTGAATCCATTAAAGTGCGTATTTGGGGTTCCCTCAGGAAAGCTTATGGGTTTTATCGTTTCTGATGGAGGAATAGAGGTAAACCCGGAAAAGATCAAGGCAATCTTGAACATCACAAGGCCTAGATGTCTAAAAGATGTCCAAAGGCTGACGGGTTCTGCAGCCGTCGTTAGCAGGTTTATAATCCGGCTTGGTGACAAGGCTCTGCCATTATACAAATTGTTGAAGAAATCCGACAAATTTGAATGGACGGAAGATGCGAACAAAGCATTAACTCAATTGAAGGAAACCTTGATGAAAGCTCTAATTTTGGCATCCCCAAAATACGAACAAACCCATGTTACTGTATCTTACAACAACTAATAGGGTTATTAGCGCAGTGATAATCGTGGAAAGACGAGCAAAGTATCCCAGATCAACACCCGGTGTATTACGTTAGCGAGGTATTCTACGAGTCAAAACAAAGGTATCCACATTATCAAAAGCTGGCATATGGCGTATTTTTTGCATCTCGAAAACTCCATCATTGTTTCCAAGGACATTACAGAACAGTGGTAAGCAAAGCACCACTAGGAGATATTATAAACAATGCGGATGCAATAGGTAGAGTAGCCAAATGGGGCATTGAACTTGCTGCGTTCGACATTAAGTACCAACCCCGGACGGCGATTAAATCCCAGGTGTTGGCAGACTTTATGGCTGATTGGACAGAAGCAATGGAAAACACACCAACGCCGGAGTCGGAATATTGGATCATGCATTTCGATGGATCCAAAATGAAAGAAGAAGGTGGAGATGGTGTAGTGCTTAAATCTCCAAAAGACGACATAATGGAATATGTATTACAAATACATTTCAACGCCAACAACAATGTGGCAGAATATGAAGCATTCCTTCATGGCTTGCATATTGCAAAGGAGATAGGTGTCAAAAGTATACTTTGCTATGGTGACTCGGACTTGGTACAACATCAGCTGAACCAAACATGGGATGCTAAAAGCCCCATCATGGCCGAATATCGGATAACATTCGACGAGTTTGCCATTTGCTTCCTAGGATTCGAAGTACTTCACGTCAAAAAGGAAGAAAATTGGAACGCGGATGCTTTAGCCCGCATGGGCTCAGAAAGAGTGAAGACTCTACCACCTAGTGTGTTCGTCCAACATTTGCATGAACCATCAATAAAAGGGGGACATGTTGACTATACTCTAGTTTCCGAGTCAATAGAAGTTTTGCTTGTTAACCCGGATTGGACAATTCCATACTTAAACTTCTTAGTTAATCAGAAGTTCCCGGATGGAGCTGACGAAATCTTGCAAAGGCAGATACAACACCGATGCAAAGGATACACGACAATCAATGGTTGCCTATACAAACGCATTACTATCGGAATTTTTCAGCGATGCATTTCACCGGAAGAAGGACGAGAGATTCTGCAAGAAATCCATGCAGGAGATTCCGGACACCATGCTCAATCAAAAAGCATAGTTAAAAGAGCATTTCGTGCAGGGTTTTTCTGGCTCACAGCCAATACAGATGCGGAGCACATAGTGAATACATGTGTCGGATGTCAGTATTACGCCAAGCAGACGAATAGGCCAGCCCAAGCACTCAAAACTATCCCCATAACATGGCCATTTGCGGTCTGGGGGCTAGATATGATGGGACCATTCAAAACTGTAAGAGGCCGACTTACACATCTACTCGTTGCCGTAGATAAGTATACCAAGTGGGTGGAAGCGAAACCCATTAAAAAACTTGACGGTGTGACTGCCATAAATTTCGTCATTGATGTAGTCATGCGATACGGCGTCCCACATAGCATAATCATGGATAACAGGACAAACATCTCAATTGGAGAGTTGGCAAAGTATTGCCGACAAACGGGAATTCTCCTAGATCTCGCATCTGTGGCACACCCGCAATCCAATAGCCAGGTTGAACGAATGAATAGTTCGATACTGCAAGGAATACGCCCAAGACTCGATCTCCTCTTCATAGAGCAGATGGAGCATGGGTAGAAGAATTATCTTCTGTGCTTTGGAGTATTCGAACGATGCCAAATAGATCAATAGGGCAAACGCCTTTTTTCTTGGTTTATGGCGTATAAGTAGTGCTTCCTACGAACATGATCCATGATAGCCCAAGAGTGCAGGCGTACATGGACTCGGATGCCAAAATGCACGATAGGATGCCGTTGATCTCCTAGAAGAAGAACGAGACCTTGTGCTACAAAGATCCGCCATTTATCAGCAAGGACTGCGACGATATCATAGTCGGAAAATCAAACACCGATCTTTCAAAGAAGGTGATTTGGTGTTAAGATTGGTACAGGATAGGAAGCACAAGTTATTCTCAATCTGGGAGGGACCATTTGTCATTAGCAAGGCTATGAAAAATGGGTCATATTACCTTGTAGATATTCGAGACACGAAAGATGATCCGAAAAATCCGAATCGCAAGGAAAAAATAAAGATAGATGTAGAACTAGGAGAGACAAAAAGACACTGGAGCATCCAGCAGTTACGTCCCTTTTCATGAAATAAAGTTTGTTGGAAATTCATGCATTGTTGTTTTGTTTTGTACTTTCTGTTCCAAGCATGATTCCGTCTTTATCTATTTCCCAATGATCCTTCATTTTGCTTCAATGTTAACCCAAATTTTTCCTGCGTGCTCGGAGTTATAAACCCGAATGCTTTTTAGCCTAAGGAGGCTTAAGAACCCCAGATTGTGCTTGTGTGCCTGAGGTTCATAATTTTCAAATTCCTTATTTTTTCAAAGTATTATCTGATTGTTTGTGTGTTGGGTCACTGTAATTAGTAAGTAAAAGTGCCAAGGTATAATCCATGATTCCGAGAATTTGACTGATAGATCTTAACCCAGTCACTTGGCATGAAGATTGCATACTTTTGAGCCACTTCAACACTAAGGAAAGTTAAAGCATACAAACCAGAGAACTTAGAAGGAAAGGAATTAAAACTCTAAAAAACTTGCAAAGAATTAAACTTTACTGCAAAGGATAAATACTTGTTCATACAAAATATAGAATACATTACATTTGATATTCAATTGAAAAAACAGTAATGCTTTCTATTTGGCTAATTGGCTATGCAGGAACTAGACAACATCTTCGAACTCTTCGTCGTCATCCTCATCACTGTCGCTCAGGTTCTCCGGAGTTGTCAGAATTTCTTCCTCCGGGTAGAACGTTGAGGTCGACACCATCCGAGCTATCTTGGAGGCGTGCCCCTTGATAGAATCGAATATTTCTGCCCGCTGAGCGTCCGTGTATCCTTGCGGAATACCGGTGGCGACGCGCCAGGATTTGGCGGTGGTGTAATGCGTACGCATTAGCCCAAGGGCCATCTGCACACCACCACGGGCGGCAGACTGAAGCCAAGACTCTCTCTGGGTTGCCACCTCTGCAATTGCCTCCGGGAGCTTGCTGACTTCCGAGTATTCGCCATCCTTGTCCGGAATGTACTTGTTGATAAGTAGCATCCCGACATTCTTTAGCTCGGTAACGAATGTCCCGAAAGACCAGATTCTGTCAATCCGAGTGAGCAGAGGATTCCCTTCTGTTAACAAAACCAAGAAAGTTAAAAAACACAGAAGGAGGAAAAGAAGGCATTTCGCAAAGTATAAGAAAAAACTTGGTAAAAGTACAAAGACTTACCAAGAACTTTATCCATCTCAACGCCTTCTTCAAGGAATTGGTTGAGGACATTATCAAGGTCTCGGATAGTCCTCTCATCTTTCTCAGCTTGAGAACAAGCTCGAGACTCGGCCAATCCCAGGGCCAGTTGGCTTGCCTCCAGATCTTTCTGGGGCTTTACAGTCCTTTTATAAAGCTTCAAGTTTTCTTTGCGGAGGGTTTCGGCATTGCCAGCGTCCTCAACGATCTGTTTGGCCTTAGCCAAAGAAGCTGAGAAGAAAAAAAGAGGGTTAAAAACTCGGAAAAGGACTTTGAAAAATTCAGAAACAGAATCAAGGATTGGAAAGCATGCTTACCTGCTGTCTCCTTCAGCTGCTTCTGAGCCTCAGATAGTTCCGAGTCCTTCTCATTAAGGATACCAAGAAGAGATTTTACTTATTGGTTCTTAATGGTGAGCTTCTCAAAAACTTCCATATTTATATTTTCAACGGTTTGCTGAAAAATGGACAAACGAAAAGTTTGCTTAGGAAAAAAACAAGCAGGCATAAGAGAAAAGAATTAATACAAAAAATAATGGTTTTGTATTGATACTTGGGGGCTAGAGATATTACCTGGCTCATCCTTTGCAAACCGCTTAAGTTCTCAGAGAATTCCTTGGCGTATTCCGCGAAGATAATCCCCATGTGGTGGATGCCGTTTTGCATAACCTGACGAGGCGAGAACACGTAATTATTCCGTACGATTAGTCCGCCTTTTGGCCAAGGGCGAATCAAGGGGGCTCGGGCAAAGAATTTTTTCGCCCACGGATGGATGTATCCGCGTTCGTCAAAGCAGGCTTCTTGTTTTACCTTGAACTTCTCGTCGAAAGTTGGCATGGTTTCCGCCTCGGGAGGGTTTGATGGTCCGCCTTGTTCTGGTTCTGCCCTTTCCCGCACATCCGTATCGGATGCAACAGGCTGGCTGGACTGCAGGGGATACTCCTCCCGAGCAGCCGAGTTTTCCTCTCCAGCTGCTACTGGAGTGTCTGGGGCAGCTGCGGGAGATGGCTTTGGCCCCTAATGGTAGCGGCTTTCTGCTTCTTCCTTCCTTTTCCTTTCAAAGAGATAGGGGCAAGGCTACAAAGGAGACAAGGATCAAAATCCGAGATTAAAATTCTGAGAAAGAAGACACGCAAGAAAAGGCATACAAATGTAAAATTTTGGGTTTCTACCTGGAAGTGGCAACGGGTACACTGTCAAGATCGATAACTTCCTGACTGGAAGATACCTTCTTGCGTTTTCGCCCTCCAGCCGACTGAAAGCTGGCTTTTAGCGCAGCTAGTTCGTCGTTAGTGGCAAGTTCTGCTTCAGGAAGATCAAGAAGATGAGAAAGAAATAAAAGAACCCGGATTAGTATCTGATGCACCCAAAATGCATCTACTTTTCCAAGCACTTTGCATCATATTTCTCTCCGGAGTCCCCCATAATTGAATAAATCTGCAGAATCTGACGCTGTTTTTAGCAGAAGTCTTCTTTCCGTCTATTTTCGCGGGATTTTCACAGGGGACGAAAACCACGTAACTTTTTATGGAAAAGAAGGGGAATGAGCACCATATGGGGCCGGGGGGCCACCCGAGGGCCAAAAGGGGGCCCCACACGCGGCCAGATTCCTTGGCCACGTGGGGTCACCCCTTTTGGGCCCAGATGGCCCACTCCGGCTAGGTCTTCGACGTACCCCTCCATATATACGAGAAACTGACGGGTTTCGAAGGGGAGGGCTGTTCGCGAAACAGAGCGCCGCCGCCACCATGATCTTCGATTTCGGAGTCAGATTGATCCAGGATTTCACCCCCGGAGGTGGAATTCGAGGGGCTTCGTCACCATCATCATCACCACCATCATCTCCATCAACCATGAGCTCCATCACCCCCTCCATGTGTGAGTAGTTGTTGTAGGCATGTGAGGTGTGAGGGGTTTTGGATGAGATTGATCATGTAATTGCTACCCGGTATGCGGGATCTAGGGGTTTGTCTTGAGAATTCTTATGTCTTATGTTGATGCACTATTGCTAGGCTTAATGCTTGTTACTAGGGCCCAAGTGGCATGATTTCAGTATTGAAATTACATTGCTACATCATATATTTGAGTTTGGTATCTATCTGCAATGTGTATTACCTGCTATTATGTTGAACCTGCGAACCCTAAAGTGACAGCTAGGGAAAACAAGGGGGATATGTTCTAGTTTGAGGATTATGTGTGTTCATGGAGTGTTAATGCGTTGGTCCGGGCTATTCGAAAGGGTAGACCTTAATTACCTGTAGTTGCAAATTGGCCCCGGTGAAATGGGCAGGTAGGACAATAGGCTTTGTGCAAATTCTCTTGGTTAGTACGCACAATAATTTACGGAACACACACCTACATAAAACTGAGATAGAGAAAGGCCCCGCTGCTAGCAAAACATTATTACATGATCAATCTTATCCGTGCAACACCCCGCTGTCACCTCATGCCTGCGTTTTAGTCTCTGGTTTACTTTCACTCTTTTCCGGTGAAAACTGGGAAAACACTTGCTCTCCATTTACTTTCTGTTTGTTTACTTTCACTGCATTATTACACTCACCACTCTTGCTGCAAGTTTGTTGATACATAGGCATGGTTGGGAGTGACGTCCCAATTGCTAAAGTCTCACCGGTATTCTTGTGTTCCCACTGAGCTGAACTACAAATTTGGGTAATACTTCCCATCGAAGACTACGATTGATCTCCTGCACTTGGGAGCCATCAAGACTGTTTTCTGGCGCCGTTGCCGGGGAGTCTAGCTTTATTGGTAAGACCACTTGTTATTGTCTACTTGCTGCACTTTCTTGTTCCCTACAATGGGAAAGGGAAAGGACACTTCGAAGGAGGTAATGCCTTCGACTACTCGTTCTGGTAATGATTTGCCTAGTAGACCAAATTTTTCACCTAATATTGTTTCTACTGTGGCTGCTAAGAAAAAGAAAGGAATAGCTGGTAAATCACCATTGTCAAAAATGTCTACTAGTACACCTAATGATCAAACACTTGATAATGTAGACAAAGAACTAGCTTCTGAAATTCCTGAAACTATTGAAACACCTGAGGCAAATGGAACACCTGAAACAACTGAAATTCCTGAATCTTCTGTAGATGAAAATGTAGAACTTGAGCTAGAAAGAAATGAGACTCGTAGAGAGTATGAATATGGGGCCTCTTTTGAAGAAGAAGAAGCATTTATTGAGGCCTTTATATCACTTGATTATACAAAACTTGATAAACTCTCTATTTATGATGATGCATCTCTTGGAAACTGTTTTGCTGCTACTAGGAATTTGTGTGGCCCAGCTATTAGAATTAGAGATAAAGATTATGAATTCAATGTTAATCCTGAGATAATTGAGATAGTTGAGAAGTCTAGATTCTGTGGAAAGGATGAGGAGTCTCCTCTTGATCATATTGCTGAATTGCATGCTTTATCTACTACATTTGGAAATGATGAAATCCGTCAACATTATTTATTCTTAAAATTGTTTCCTTTTTCTTTGGGTGAAGATGCTAGAGTTTGGTATAATCGTTTAGGACCTGCATGTATTACTAGTAAGGAAGAATGCTTGCAATTGTTTTTCAATAAATATTTTCCTGCTGAAAGGATACATGCATTAACTGTTGAAATTGGCAATTTTAAACAAGATAAGAAAGAGAGTCTACCCCAAGCTTGGGGGAGATTTGGTAAAATGTGTAAGAAATGTCCTGGTCATGGTTTTAAACCTCATGAATTGCTTGATATATTCTATAATGGACTAATGGGGGAAACAAGAGACTACCTTGATAGTATTGCAGGGAATATCTTTAGGAACAGAAGTGTTGATGAAGCAATTGAATTAATGGAGTCTATTCTCGAGAATGAAGCTGATTGGAACATTGAGGAGATAGATAATAATGAGACTCTAGAGAAGAAAGGAGGTATACTCGAATTGAACCAAGAAACAATGGCTGAAGCTTCCAAGGATATTAAAGAGAAGGGAATTAAAACCTCTCATCTCAAGGAATTATCTGAAATGGGTATTAAACTTCCTACTGATGAACCATGCTTTCTAATTCAAGTGAACTCTATACTCCCTATGGAAGGTAATGAGGAGGTAACACCTCCTGTTGATGTCTCTTATGTTAAATTTTTTGCTTATCATGATAATCCCGAGGAGCGTAAAATTAGAATGACTATCATGGAAAACCATCATAAAATTAATTTCCTCCATGAAAATTTAAATGCTAGTGTAGGGGAAGTTAAAAGAATTGTTAAACATTGTGAAATGATGAACAATCAAGTTGAGCAAATGATTTATTTACAAAATCAATTGTATGAAAATCTGAATAAACAAAAACAATTATGTGGAGTTAATACAAGGGGAGGTGCAAGCACCCAGGATCCTGATTATCCTGATGATCATCCTAAAAGAAAAGAGCAAGTTGCTCTTAAAGATAAATCTTTTGCAGGAAAATCTCCCAATGAAAATGAGCATGATGATGACTCCAATGAGCAAGACAAGGATATTTCTATTTCTGATGCTGAAACTGAGGATGATAATAATGAAGAAGAAGAATCATCTCCACCTGATATTGAACAACATGATGATAATAATGAAGAAGCTGCTGGTAAGGAGGATCCTCAGCCTCCTATTGATAAGACCAAGAAGAATAAGAAACCAAATAAAGATAAAGATAATGGTAAAGAAAGGGATTCATGGGTACAAAGACCCATTCCATATCCCCAAGAGGTATCAAAAACAAAAGATGAAGAGAGGTATGGGCAATTTTATGATATGATTAAGAATATGAAATTAGAGATTCCACTTATTGATGCTATTAAGAATCCTCCATATTCAAAATACATGAAAGATATTGTCACTAATAAAAGAAAGATACCTATTGATGCTATTACTGCTATGCTTGCTGATTATTCATTTAAAGGAAAATTGCCTGAAAAACGTGGAGATCCTGGTATTCCTACTATTCCCTGCAAAATTAAAGAAGCCTATGTGAAATATGCATTATGTGATTTAGGAGCTCGTGTTAGTGTTATGCCTTTCTCACTATATAAGAAGCTTATTTTGAACAAACTAGTTCCAACAGAAATATCTTTACAAATGGCTGATAAAACAACTGCTGTACCTATAGGAATATGTGAGGATGTTCCCATCTCTATTGCTAATGAGTTGATACCTACTGATTTTGTTATATTAGAAATGCCTGAAGATGATAATCTATCTATTATTCTTGGTAGACCTTTTTTGAATACTGCAGGAGCTGTGATAAATTGCACTGAGAGCAAAGTGACATTTAATGTTAAAGACAAAGAGCACACTATTTATTTTCCCAAGAAGAAACATGTTACAAGTATGAGCACAAGTGTGAATGCTATACAAATAAATTCCATTAAGATTGGTAGCATTGAAATACCTATACCACCTCCAGCACCAAGGTATGAAATATTGATGATTGGGACCATTCCAATCAAATATGAGGTAACTTGATTTATTGTTTTATAATAAGTAATAATAAGAATCATGAGCTATATTATTTACATGTTTCTAATGAGACCTGATCAACCTCATTACTAATGTGGAAATGATAAAGGCATGATTCACAAACATTTAAATTGCATTTTTTAATGTTATTTGCTTTAAATATGTGAGACATAGACATAGTATTAAAAAAATTAGAATCAGAAGTCACAGAATATGAAGTTTTAGAAATTCTCTGTAGAAAAGTTTCACGTAAAATTCCAGAAAAATTAGGGGGTCAGTTTTTTGCCCGAAGGGACCAGCAGCCAGTGGGGGAGAACCAGCAGGCCACCATGGGCCAAAATAGGTACCTCCACGCGGCCAGATTCCTTGGCCGCGTGGGATACCCCATTTTTGGCCACAAGTGGATGCTGGGGCCCATCCAATGCTCATCTGCTCCCTTTCGACCGAAAACCAACCCCAGTTCATCTCCACCATTTTTCCCGTGCTCTGTTTCTCCGTCAATCCTCGATCTCCACATTTGAGGCAGATTTTTCAAATCTGTTTGATGGAATCACTCCTTTGTATGTAACTCCTTCACTCATCCAATTACTTTTTGCTCCCATGCTTTGTGTATGAAGTATTTTGCTGCACTAGGTGTCACCTATTATGTCTAAGAACTCCATGAATTTAAGTTTTCTAGTTGATATGGATGCATGATATTGATTAGAGGACTAGTTATGGATGCCTTAGCAATGTTTTAGAGTGATACAATTTAATTTTTGTTGAATTTTATTTTGGTACATCAAGGTAACATGCTGAACAAGGGAAAGGCATTGCTTGGGATGTCCTCAAGGACAAGGAGAACAGAATCAAGGGTGTCCAACAATCATGATGATAATCAGTTATGGGAGGATGAATTGGTTTTTGCAGGTGAAAATCTGCGTGTTCATACCACAAGATGGCAAGACCCCGAAGTTCTTGAACATTGGAGGATTGCTGAAGATTTCCAAGCCTTTGATGCAACTACGGGGCTGCTTGAGTTCTCACGCCATCCACGCAACACATATGTGGAACTCTCAAGGGAATTCCTCTCTAAATTCAGGTTTGAGGGACCGGTGGTGCACCGAAAAGTAAGTCTAAGAACCCTCCTCCAGCTACTTTTGTCATTAAATTTACAATGAGGGGGCAGCGTTTAGTCATGTCATTAGAGGAATTCTGTAAGGCTATACGTGTACCAACTACGGGGTTATGGGATGAAACATATGCAGATTCTAGAGAAGAACTTGTCACATTCTGGCGTAGCATTGCTAAAAATATTCCTGAAAGAATGAATAGAGGCAAGCTCACATGCATCCAACACCCGGGCCTTAGATATTTTGCATTGTTTCTTGCTAGAGGATTCCTTGCTAGGGATAACACTTCTGCTTGCACTGGTCCTATGATCTATTTATTAAAATATGCAATGGAAAATACAACACCTATATATAACCTGGGAACTATACTTGCTAGAACTTTGCATTTAGCTGTGAGTAGGAATGGCACGGATAAAACTCCTTTATATGTTGGTGCCATTGCCACTTTAATCCATGAATACATTATGGCAGAACGAGGTTTTAATGATAACTTGGGTACCATGGTAAATGAGTCTCGACTGCTGGATTTTGGTTTACTTTTTCGCATGGATATGAGCAGGGCTGAGAAAGAATATTTTTCATATTGCTATAAGGATTCTAATGGGCACATTGTGTCTGTTAGGCTCCCTTGTGCTGACTTGTTTGACAGGGAGACAAAGTGGACTGTGCAAGAAGAGCCACAACAAGAAGAGCAACAATAGGAGGAGCCCCAATGCCAGGCGCCTATGGCATATCCCTGGGGCTTCCCTGAACCACACCTTGGAGCACAGGCATGGCGGGATCCATCCTTCTTCCAGGGAGGTTCGTTGAGTCGTGGACATGATTGCCACCCAGGATACTAGCTTGATCACAAGCTTGGGGGAGTATTTCTCTCCCTCCTCATTCGTTGTGTTATATCACTTGCATGTTATTTGTTGTTTTATGTTCTTTAAATCTGAAAAACACAAAAATATTTTTGTTATTTGTTAGCTAGTTTACTTCTGGTTATTTACATTATGTTTCTAAAAATCAAAAACCACGAAAATATTTTTGTTTTCTTGAGTTTAGTATAAATACGGAGCTGCAGGAATTGCTGAAATATGTTCACTGTTATATGCTTTAATCTTTACTTGTGACTCTGTTTGAGCTGAAAATTTAATCACTACTGCAACTTTTTATGGCCTTCACCTCTGTAAAACATGAGAAACTTTTGAGGTGTTTAGGTAGGTAAACAAATTTCTGAATGCAATAACTTTTTATAGCAAGATTTGAGTTTTTATTGAGCAGTTCAAGTGGGGAGAGGAGAACAAAAATGATATGATAATGTGCTTGAAGGGATGAAAGGTATGACACCTTTGCCGTGCTTATGTATGCTTTTTAATAACAACAAGTGCACACCTTATGATTCCCTTAACACTTAGTGACATAATAGCCATTGTTTATCTTCTCCGTGGTTTAGTAGAATATATTCTGATGCAACTGAAATATTGTTAGTGTCATTACTTGGCTGATGGATTGAATAATTGTAGCCTTAAGCAAAGGTTTACGCATCCCATTGTGCTTACTGAACTTGCCAACCAAGGAAAGAATTAAAAGAGAAAATTTCATGAATGATAAAAGTGGAGTCTTATGCTTGACGAACTTATGGTTGGGGGTTAGTCTAAATGTGTATCACATGGAAAACTTTCAACGTTGCACTAAGAATTCTATATTCAAGTTGATATCATGTTCTTTTAACTGTGGATGCCTGTCATGCCGAAATGAGGTAGAGGAATAGTAAGTCTTGATGAGTAAGTATATATGATTAGAGAGACGCATTGGGCCGCTAACCCAAGTCATGCGATATCATGGTGGAAATTTACTTATATCTAGAATGGACTCCGGAACATATCCTATAATAAAATAAGAAGCTATGCATATAGTGAATGAAATAAAAAAGGATAATGAGTCCATTAAATTTGTTTGTCTTGCCATTTTGACATGGGCTGGTTTCCATGTCATGGGGCAAGAGGTACCCCAATTGCTACTCTCTATGATGTCATTAATACTTACAATGATTGTACAAGGCTTATTCGGAATCCAGAGTTGAGTAATCATGGTGCGGGACTTCGCTTTTAAGGGGCATGAGGCTTTCAACTTGTCGTTTGTCAAGCATAAGAATCAAAATGAAAAATTAATGCTTTAGCAAAACTGAGAGCAAGGTAGTAAGCACAATGATTTTACTTGTCAACATATTAAAGAATCAGAGATCTCAAAAATCTTGATATGATTCAATCATCAGCGATGCACAAGCCTTTGTTTATGTCTACAATTGAGCAAACTCATTCAAGTATTAACACTTCATGTTATTTTTATTGCAACAAGTATATATGCTTCAATACTGAGTAGATGCACACTTGCTAGTATTTTGCTAGTTGTTACAGGAATCATGTCTTGAGTATTTGCTAGTATTAATTGATGATGCATATGCAATGCAAAGTTCTTGCCAAAGTTTTTATCGCTTCTGCACTGCGTTTGAGTTGTTCAAGGAAAAACAACGAGCTAAGCTTGGGGGAGTTGATGCACCCAAAATGCATCTACTTTTCCAAGCACTGTGCATCGTATTTCTCTCCGGAGTCCCCCCATAATTGAATAATCTGCAGAATTTGACGCTATTTTTAGCAACAGTCTTCTTTCCGTCTATTTTCGCAGGACTTTTCACAGGGGACGAAAACCACGTAACTTTTTATGGAAAAGAAGGGGAATGAGCACCAGATGGGGCCGGGGGCCACCCGAGGGCCAAAAGGGGGCCCCACACGCGGCCAGATTCCTTGGCCGCGTGGGGTCACCCCTTTTGGGCCCAGATGGCCCACTCCGGCTAGGTCTTCGACGTACCCCTCCATATATACGAGAAACTGACGGGTTTCGAAGGGGAGGGCTGTTCGCGAAACGGAGCGCCGCCGCCACCACGATCTTCGATTTCGGAGTCAGATTGATCTGGGATTTCACCCCCGGAGGTGGAATTCGAGGGGCTTCGTCACCATCATCATCACCACCATCATCTCCATCAACCATGAGCTCCATAACCCCCTCCATGTGTGAGTAGTTGTTGTAGGCATGTGAGGTGTGAGGGGTTTTGGATGAGATTGATCATGTAATTGCTACTCGGTATGCGGGATCTAGGGGTTTGTCTTGAGAATTCTTATGTCTTATGTTGATGCACTATTGCTAGGCTTAATGCTTGTTACTAGGGCCCAAGTGGCATGATTTCAGTATTGAACTTACATTGCTACATCATATATTTGAGTTTGGTATCTATCTGCAATGTGTATTACCTGCTATTATGTTGAATCTGCGAACCCTAAAGTGACAGCTAGGGAAAACAAGGGGGATATGTTCTAGTTTGAGGATTATGTGTGTTCATGGAGTGTTAATACGTTGGTCCGGGCTATTCGAAAGGGTAGACCTTAATTACCTGTAGTTCCAAATTGCCCCGGTGAAATGGGCATGTAGGACAATAGGCTTTGTGCAAATTCTCTTGGTTAGTACGCACAATAATTTACGGAACACACACCTACATAAAACTGAGATAGAGAAAGGCCCCGCTGCTAGCAAAACATTATTACATGATCAATATTATCCGTGCAACACCCCGCTGTCACCTCATGCCTGCGTTTTAGTCTCTGGTTTACTTTCACTCTTTTCCGGTGAAAACTGGGAAAACACTTGCTCTCCATTTACTTTCTGTTTGTTTACTTTCACTGCATTATTACACTCACCACTCTCGCTGCAAGTTTGTTGATACACAGGTGTGGTTGGGAGTGACATCCCAATTGCTAAAGTCTCACCGGTATTCTTGTGTTCCCACTGAGTCGAACTACAAATTTGGGTAATACTTCCCATCGAAGACTATGATTGATCTCCTGCACTTGGGAGCCATCAAGACTGTTTTCTGGCGCCGTTGCCGGGGAGCCTAGATTTATTGGTAAGACCACTTGTTATTGTCTACTTGCTGCACTTTCTTGTTCCCTACAATGGGAAAGGGAAAGGACACTTCGAAGGAGGTAATGCCTTCGACTACTCGTTCTGGTAATGATTTGCCTAGTAGACCAAATTTTTCACCTAATATTGTTTCTATTGTGGCTGCTAAGAAAAAGAAAGGAATAGCTGGTAAATCACCATTGTCAAAAATGTCTACTAGTACACCTAATGATCAAACACTTGATAATGTAGACAAAGAACTAGCTTCTGAAATTCCTGAAACTATTGAAACACCTGAGGCAAATGAAACACCTGAAACAACTGAAATTCCTGAATCTTCTGTAGATGAAAATGTAGAACTTGAGCTAGAGAAGAAATGAGACTCGTAGAGAGTATGAATATGGGGCCTCTTCTGAAGAAGAAGAAGCATTTATTGAGGCCTTTATATCACCTGATTATACAAAACTTGATAAACTCTCTATTTATGATGATGCATCTCTTGGAAACTGGTTTGCTGCTACTAGGAATTTGTGTGGCCCAGCTATTAGAATTAGAGATAAAGATTATGAATTCAATGTTAATCCTGAGATAATTGAGATAGTTGAGAAGTCTAGATTATGTGGAAAGGATGAGGAGTCTCCTCTTGATCATATTGCTGAATTGCATGCTTTATCTACTACATTTGGAAATGATGAAATCCGTCAACATTATTTATTCTTAAAATTGTTTCCTTTTTCTTTGGGTGAAGTTGATAGAGTTTGGTATAATCGTTTAGGACCTGCATGTATTACTAGTAAGGAAGAATGCTTGCAATTGTTTTTCAATAAATATTTTCCTGCTGAAAGGATACATGCATTAACTGTTGAAATTGGCAATTTTAAACAAGATAAGAAAGAGAGTCTACCCCAAGCTTGGGCGAGATTTGGTAAAATGTGTAAGAAATGTCCTGGTCATGGTTTTAAACCTCATGAATTGCTTGATATCTTATATTTACTAATTGGAGGCACCGTAGAAACCTCCACGTTAATCCTCAGAAAAGATCAAACATTGACCGTCAGATTGTTTACGAGCGGATGGGATTAATTTTTCTCTGCTTAAGCCTCCACCTAATCCCGTTTGGTTTTCGAGCCCCCCTGGCATCTCCCTGACCTAAAATCAAGCGCTGCCTCAGCTGATTCGTCTCAGCTCTCACGTCCTCTATCACCACCCCTCCATAGGACGAAGTCCTGAAATCTCATATGTGCTCCTCCTGCTGCTCAATCCCACGCAGGCCTCCTATTCCGTACAGCTAGCTAGCCGTCGCATCCCACTCATGTGGTGCCGCCTCCTGTATGTATCGCCGCCACCAAGTTGATCCTGCAATCTTGCATCTGCACTGGTTGTCCTTCAAATCGACGATGTCATGCTTTCTTCCATGAAAACACACTACAGAATTTCTAAAAGTAAGATTAGCAAGCCTTATTTTCAATTCAAATTAGATCTTAGAAGCTTTCCTAGGAGCAACGTTTTCTTAGTCGGGATAGTCAAGCCTGAAAAGTTCACGAAAGACTAAAACTGTATGTCGATTTCCTCAAAAAAAAACTCTATGTGGATTGTCTACAGCATCTCATCTATGACACCAGTCACCTGTGGGCGTGATGGAACCGTCGTCCCATGGGTGGCAGCAGAGTGACATGTGGGCGCCGACGTGACGACCCGGCAGAAGCAGGTTGAACCATCATCCAATAGGCGGCAGCAGCATCACGTATGGGTGTGCGGACATGATGAACACGGCAGAAAAAGGTTCTCGAGCATATCAGCGGCAGTATGGTGTCATATCAAGCCAACTGAGTTTTGTACTCGAGGTTATAATAATTCTGCAGGACTTAGCTTTTTCAGATGCTTATAAGCAGTACTCTAGCAGAACAGAGCCCATTTTACTTACTGTTTTACTGAATATTTGTTTTTGCAGCATAACAGAGCCCATTTTACTTACTGTTTTACTGAATATTTGTTTTTGCAGCATATACGAAATTACGAACTGAAGATTGTTGCTGTTTCTTAGATTGGCGATGCTTGATTGCTCAGTCAGAAAGTAAGACACAGTGATCATGATAGCTGTCGTTGAATTCAGGTATACTGATCCTCCAACTAATTTAGTCTACTGTCTTCTGAGGTAAGAAAGTAATGATGCAATGGGATTTCTTATCGTAGCTTAACATAGAAGAGGAGTCTCAGTTTCTTTCTATGCAACCGGGATACTGGGTATTACCCTCATAATAGCAAGGAAAGGGAGTGTCATAACCACTCACTTAATTGACATTTTTTTGCTTCGTATCTCTAATAGGTGTTGTTATCTGCTTCAGTTGGTGAAAGAAATGAGCAGTGTCACCTGCCATGGAAGTTTCGTTTCAACTTGCTGTAATGGAAGGACTTTTTGTCACCATTTATGAGGTAACTAGCAAAATTACGATAACTGCAGTTCACACGAGGTACTAGCCTATTAGGTATAAATATAATACAATTTTTATACTCTGCTTAGGGATATCAGCTAGCGGTATAGATCTTATTTCTTATCTCAAAATCAATTTCTGTTTGGCAAGCTCTAGATGCCGAGTTTATGTTTTTTTGGGGAAATTGAGAATGTATTAAATTGGATAATCCACAATTAGTGTAGTTGCAAGATCTTGAGGACAAACAAATATCTATTATGTTAGAGATCAGCGTTGTTCTTGGGAGAAGGTGGTCATTGAGTTTTCCTATAGATTTTTGCACATAGAAAACATGTAATTTCTTGCACTATCGTTGGTTACTACTGTCATGTCTATCTGGGCGTCATGAGAGATGTCAAATGGCCATATTAAGTGACAGATGCTTCATGTGCTTCTACTTCAGTGAAAATACCAGCATTTATATTCTTCCGTATTAAGCTGGCATTTATTAACAGATTATTGGTTATATTCTTACATTGCAAAATCACTTCATCTGTCCCAAGGAAGACACTCCATCTGTTGTAGAAATCTAATGGTTCGTTTGGGGATGTTTTGGGGGACCGGCATCAATGGAGAGAGGAGAGCAGAGCATGGAGATGAAAGATGGGGGAGTACTAGGCGGATGGAGACATCATGACCTAGCAGTTAGCACTGAACAAAGGTATCCATGTTTGTTCCTCAATGGTTGATTCTTCTTATTCATAAATTTCTATGAGTACTAACTTCCTCCTTCCATCTTCATATTCCTGGATTCATTTTGACATGAAGGCCAGGTAGCTTTCATTTTAAAAGCTTGCTCACCTTATTTCTGATTACATTATTTCAGTCTATTTGGATTCTCTAATTCCAACGCTTGCATTTAGTGATACGCCAATCTACTTTCTGAACTGATCACATATGGAAAGTGCAGTCCAAAGGTAAGAATGATTGTAGGCTATCCAATATGTGCAAGAATAATACCCCGCTTGGATTCCAGTATGTGGAAAATAAATGGACCTACGATGATCCATAATTTACTACCCCCGTTTTCGTCTAATTTACGACCAACCAAGCAAGGCCTAACGGAATTTATATTACTGAAATTACTATTGATGATTTCTGTTATTTTTCAGACTTTCTCTTACTCTGTTTCACAATTTGTTGCTTGAACGAACTTTTGCTGGATTAGAAATCAAGATACTATATAAAACCACCGACAAAGACTCATTTTACAATCCCTTTTTGTACATGTCCATACAAATAGATCATGCTTAAATTTCTACTTTTTGCATGAGAAAAGAGTGTGTGCATTAAGTCTCTAATTACTTACGACCAGGTTCCATAGACGATGTTGTAAAAAAATGTCCCTAGATGACCACATGCGAAATAGTGCAACCTGAACATTTAGCTTCTACAACTAGAACTTTCCCATTTTGTCTCCTAGAAATTGTGTACTTACAATAAAAATTCAAAAACCACAAATATTATTGCATTGGCTACCTGACTTACAGTTTTGAAGCACTGGAGACGACATATTTGTATTAGAAGATGTGTTCATGGGATTACTTTATCCTGAGGGATGCACATTTTATCTTGCACAGTACATATTAATTAAGTACATCCTCTGATCCACTTTAAGTTTCGTGGAAAAATAACTAGACATGTACACGGTCATAGCACAACTATGGACCGTTTCTTAGGATCGGAGGGAGTAACAGTTTTCATTTGATTATGATATTGCACTACCGTGTTAAACATCTGTTGTGCTGACTCTGAGATCTGAGATCAATTATTTCTAATTATGAACAGGTTAATCTTTGGTTATGAAGAAGAAAATTAGATTTACTGAATGACACAAAGTAATAACAGAATACAAAGCGGTGTTTTCCCAAGATATTCTTAGGTTCAATGTTGATCAAGAATTTTATTTTTTAAAGTACAATGTATGAATGGCTGAATGATATTCTATAAGTTCTTTTCAAGCATAATGAGCTAAATGCATGCTTTGTTTGCAAGAATCATTACAGATCTCCTGTTAAACATGTTTTCTACATCCCTAAATATGCACGTCTCACAACTGCAGAATAATCAGAGCGAGAGATTGAGGTAGCAATTGGAACTCAAAACTGGTCCAGTCCATGACTATCGAAGAAAAGAACTGCTACTGTCTCTATTTGGCTTGACTGAAAGGAGGGAACATAGTGCCTATTTTTCTTCTATTTCTCTAGAAGTTATACAATATTGGTGAATGTTATCTAATTAAATAAGCTCAGTGAACTGTATTGCCATGAAAAAGGTTATGTAGTTCAAATTTATGGGAAATTTGATATCACACATTCAGTGAGGTGACATTACTAATCACCGTAAATATCAGTATACTCTTGCAGACCAAATTTGAGACTTCATTGCTACAGGTATGGATCTGAGTTGTTTTTCCTATCGCCGCATAAATATAGCATTATAGTTGCAGTCTAAAATTTATAAATTGCTCTTTTGGACAAGGTAAAAATAATGTGCACATCGGTTCTTTTCGAAAGGTTGTTAACCAGCCATGTTGTTTGTGCACTACATACATGCAAGTTATTCACATAAGGACCCCTTTGTTCAGCAGTTAATGAATGATTTGATTCAACTGTTAATCTAGAACTGTTTTACTACAGTACCCAACTTCACAAATGGCATAAGAAGGATGAGTTTTTTTTTTGGGGGTTCCTTCCATTCTAATTTTATGCCATGCATCAACGATTCACGCGTGCAACTTTTATGGGTTACTTTTCTGTGATCTTGGCACAAGCCTTCCAAATTTTTTCGGCACTAAGGTTCGTCTCTTTTCTAATAGCACTACTCCATTTTGTTACATATAGGTTAATTTTTCTTAGTAATATTTATTTGCAATTTTGTTTTGATCGGTGCAAACCATTCTCCACATTTTTGCACACATTACTGATCAGTTACAACACCACTATCTGTTCACTTGATGGAACAAACAAAACACAATTGTTTCATATGGTTGAGAAGCCATTAACTTTGGTTAACGTCAGTGGTTAAACTTTTTTGTTGTTGACATTTGAGGATAGTATCAAGAATCTTCATATTACATCTTTGTCTAAATTGTTACCACTTGGTAGCCGACTGGCTTTGGAAACTGAACGACTGATATTTTGGGCTAATTCTTCCCTTTCATTTCTCATGAAAAGCAATATCTATAGAAGGCTTGGCATAGCTCAAATTTACTGTTCTCAAAATGGAAAATTCATAATTTAAAGGTTTAATCAGAGTATGATATTTACCCGTAATTAAATTTTACCCATGTCAAAAGATCTTAATGTAATGTGTTTTAGCCAAAGACATCTATGGCATGATATTTCATTTTAGTATTGGATAATAGGCTCTAAAATTGGTATCCATTTGTACCTACATCAAAGTAAGAAACAACAGGTTATTCTTTTCAAATAATGGAGCGTGTATGCTATTCCATTCCATTTCTCTGTTGTAGTATATACTCACAAAGTTAGCAAGGTTATTCGAATGTTCAATGTATGTCAACTTACTATCGGTGCTTATTGAAAATTTTATCCTATGGACAAGTATGAGTGGATTTACATGTTTTTCTTAATAATTTTATAAGATCATTTCCAACTTTCTTGGTAGAAAACATTGGTATAACCAAAGTGTTGAAAATCTAATAATTAGAATTGAACTATAGGTGTAATTTTTTTTAATGCTAGCCCGTGCATGTGCACGGGTTGATGACTAGTATTCTATAATGGACTAATGGGGGAAACAAGAGACTACCTTGATAGTATTGCAGGGAATATCTTTAGGGACATAAGTGTTGATGAAGCAATTGAATTACTGGAGTCTATTCTCGAGAATGAAGCTGATTGGAACATTGAGGAGATAGATAAAAATGAGACACTCCGAGAGAAGAAAGGAGGTATACTCGAATTGAACCAAGAAACAATGGCTGAAGCTTCCAAGGATATTAAAGAGAAGGGAATTAAAACCTCTCATCTCAAGGAATTATCTGAAATGGGTATTATACTTCCTACTGATGCACCATGCTTTCCAATTCAAGTGAACTCTATACTCCCTATGGAAGGTAATGAGGAGGTAACACCTCCTGTTGATGTCTCTTATGTTAAATTTTTTGCTTATCATGATAATCCCGAGGAGCGTAAAATTAGAATGACTATCATGGAAAACCATCATAAAATTAATTTCCTCCGTGAAAATTTAAATGCTAGTGTAGGGGAAGTTAAAAGAATTGTTAAACATTGTGAAATGATGAACAATAAAGTTGAGCAAATGATTTCTTTACAAAATCAATTGTATGAAAATCTGAATAAACAAAAACAATTATGTGGAGTTAATACAAGGGGAGATGCAAGCACCCAGGATCCTGATTATCCTGATGATCATCCTAAAAGAAAATAGCAAGTTGCTCTTAAAGATAAATCTTTTGCAGGAAAATCTCCCAATGAAAATGAGCATGATGATGACTCCAATGAGCAAGACAAGGATATTTCTATTTCTGATGTTGAAACTGAGGATGATAATAATGAAGAAGAAGAATCATCTCCACCTGATATTGAACAACATGATGATAATAATGAAGAAGCTGCTGGTAAGGAGGATCCTCAGCCTCCTATTGATAAGACCAAGAAGAAGAAGAAACCAAATAAAGATAAAGATAAAGGTAAAGAAAGGGATCCATGGGTACAAAGACCCATTCCATATCCCCAAGAGGTATCAAAAACAAAAGATGAAGAGAGGTATGGGCAATTTTATGATATGATTAAGAATATGAAATTAGATATTCCACTTATTGATGCTATTAAGAATCCTCCATATTCAAAATACATGAAAGATATTGTCACTAATAAAAGAAAGATACCTATTGATGCTATTACTGCTATGCTTGCTGATTATTCATTTAAAGGAAAATTGCCTGAAAAACGTGGAGATCCTGGTATTCCTACTATTCCCTGCAAAATTAAAGAAGCCTATGTGAAATATGCATTATGTGATTTAGGAGCTCGTGTTAGTGTTATGCCTTTCTCACTATATAAGAAGCTTAATTTGAACAAACTAGTTCCAACAGAAATATCTTTACAAATGGCTGATAAAACAACTGCTGTACCTATAGGAATATGTGAGGATGTTCCCATCTCTATTGCTAATGAGTTGATACCTACTGATTTTGTTATATTAGAAATGCCTGAAGATGATAATCTATCTATTATTCTTGGTAGACCTTTTTTGAATACTGCAGGAGCTGTGATAAATTGCACTGAGAGCAAAGTGACATTTAATGTTAAAGGCAAAGAGCACACTATTTATTTTCCCAAGAAGAAACATGTTACAAGTATGAGCACAAGTGTGAATGCTATACAAATAAATTCCATTAAGATTGGTAGCATTGAAATACCTATACCACCTCCAGCGCCAAGGTATGAAATATTGATGATTGGGACCATTCCAATCAAATATGAGGTAACTTGATTTATTGTTTTATAATAAGTAATAATAAGAATCATGAGCTATATTATTTACATGTTGCTAATGAGACCTGATCAACCTCATTACCAATGTGGAAATGATAAAGGCATGATTAACAAACATTTAAATTGCATTTTTTAATGTTATTTGCTTTAAAATTGTGAGACATAGACATAGTATTAAAAAATTTAGAATCAGAAGTCACAGAATATGAAGTTTTAGAAATTCTCTGTAGAAAAGTTTCACGTAAAATTTCAGAAAAATTAGGGGGTCAGTTTTTTGCCCGAAGGGACCAGCAGCCAGTGGGGGAGAACGAGCAGGCCACCATGGGTCAAAATAGGTACCTCCACGCGGCCAGATTCCTTGGCCGCGTGGGATACCCCATTTTTGGCCACAAGTGGATGATGGGCCCATCCAATGCTCATCTGCTCCCTTTCGACCGAAAACCAACCCCAGTCCATCTCCTCCATTTTTCCCGTGCTCTGTTTCTCCGTCAATCCTCGATCTCCACATTTGAGGCAGATTTTTCAAATCTGTTTGATGGAATCACTCCTTGGTATGTAACTCCTTCACTCATCCAATTACTTTTTGCTCCCATGCTTTGTGTATGAAGTATTTTGCTGCACTAGGTGTCACCTATTATGTCTAAGAACTCCATGAATTTAAGTTTTCTAGTTGATATGTATGCATGATATTGATTAGAGGACTAGTTATGGATGCCTTAGCAATGTTTTAGAGTGATACAATTTAATTTTTGTTGAATTTTATTTTGGTACATCAAGGTAACATGCTGAACAAGGGAAAGGCATTGCTTGGGATGTCCTCAAGGACAAGGAGAAGAGAATCAAGGGTGTCCAACAATCATGATGATAATCAGTTATGGGAGGATGAATTGGTTTTTGCAGGTGAAAATCCGCGTGTTCATACCACAAGATGGCAAGACCCCGAAGTTCTTGAACATTGGAGGATTGCTGAAGATTTCCAAGCCTTTGCTGCAACTACGGGGCTGCTTGAGTTCTCACGCCATCCACGCAACACATATGTGGAACTCTCAAGGGAATTCCTCTCTAAATTCAGATTTGAGGGACCGGTGGTGCACCGAAAAAGTAAGTCTAAGAACCCTCCTCCAGCTACTTTTGTCATTAAATTTACAATGAGGGGGCAGCGTTTAGTCATGTCATTAGAGGAATTCTGTAAGGCTATACGTGTACCAACTACGGGGTTATGGGATGAAACATATGTTGATTCTAGAGAAGAACTTGTCACATTCTGGCGTAGCATTGCTAAAAATATTCCTGAAAGAATGAATAGAGGCAAGCTCACATGCATCCAACACCCGGGCCTTAGATATTTTGCATTGTTTCTTGCTAGAGGATTCCTTGCTAGGGATAACACTTCTGCTTGCACTGGTCCTATGATCTATTTATTAAAATGTGCAATGGAAAATACAACACCTATATATAACCTGGGAACTATACTTGCTAGAACTTTGCATTTAGCTGTGAGTAGGAATGGCAAGGATAAAACTCCTTTATATGTTGGTGCCATTGCCACTTTAATCCATGAATACATTATGGCAGAACGAGGTTTTAATGATAACTTGGGTACCATGGTAAATGAGTCTCGACTGCTGGATTTTGGTTTACTTTTTCGCATGGATATGAGCAGGGCTGAGAAAGAATATTTTTCATATTGCTATAAGGATTCTAATGGGCACATTGTGTCTGTTAGGCTCCCTTGTGCTGACTTGTTTGACAGGGAGACAAAGTGGACTGTGCAAGAAGAGCCACAACAAGAAGAGCAACAACAGGAGGAGCCCCAATGCTAGGCGCCTATGGCATATCCCTGGGGCTTCCCTGAACCACACCTTGGAGCACAGGCATGGCAGGATCCATCCTTCTTCCAGGGAGGTTCATTGAGTTGTGGACATGATTGCCACCCAGGATACTAGCTTGATCACAAGCTTGGGGGAGTATTTCTCTCCCTCCTCATTCGTTGTGTTATATCACTTGCATGTTATTTGTTGTTTTATGTTCTTTAAATCTGAAAAACACAAAAATATTTTTGTTATTTGTTAGCTAGTTTACTTCTGGTTATTTACATTATGTTTCTAAAAATCAAAAACCACGAAAATATTTTTGTTTTCTTGAGTTTAGTATAAATACGGAGCTGCAGGAATTGCTGAAATATGTTCACTGTTATATGCTTTAATCTTTACTTGTGACTCTGTTTGAGCTGAAAATTTAATCACTACTGCAACTTTTTATGGTCTTCACCTCTGTAAAACATGAGAAACTTTTGAGGTGTTTAGGTAGGTAAACAAATTGCTGAATGCAATAACTTTTTATAGCAAGATTTGAGTTTTTATTGAGCAGTTCAAGTGGGGAGAGGAGAACAAAAATGATATGATAATGTGCTTGAAGGGATGAAAGGTAAGACACCTTTGCCATGCTTATGTATGCTTTTTAATAACACCAAGTGCACACCTTATGATTCCCTTAACACTTAGTGACATAATAGCCATTGTTTATCTTCTCCGTTGTTTAGTAGAATATATTCTGATGCAACTGAAATGTTGTTTAGTGTCATTACTTGGCTGATGGATTAAATAATTGTAGCCTTAAGCAAAGGTTTACGCATCCCATTGTGCTTACTCAACTTGCCAACCAAGGAAAGAATTAAAAGAGAAAATTTCATGAATGATAAAAGTGGAGTCTTATGCTTGACGAACTTATGGTTGGGGGTTAGTGTAGTA
This sequence comes from Alopecurus myosuroides, assembly GCA_028641055.1. Taxonomy (NCBI): domain Eukaryota; kingdom Viridiplantae; phylum Streptophyta; class Magnoliopsida; order Poales; family Poaceae; genus Alopecurus; species Alopecurus myosuroides. The sequence goes on along the minus strand of CM054058.1, from coordinate 212,202,482 downwards.
GTACAGCCCATCACAAGCTATACTTTTATGTGTAGTACTGGCCCCTGGACCGTTCACCAGCACACACAACACAAATAGTAATCAAAGGAAACAAATGTATTGAAAACTATCGAATGTATCCAGAGTAAAGTAATTTATTACAAACTTCATAGCGAAGTGCTAGCTCAAATAAATATTAATCAAACAACAAAGCAGCGGTAGACCTCCATCTTCTTGTTTGTAAGCCACAGGCGAACAAAAGGTTGATGTGAAGCCTCGAAAACCTACGAAAAGCTATTCCGAATCCGAATAACCTGCACGTTGGAATATGCAGCCCCCAAAAAGGAGGTCAGATCATTCTGAGCAATGATGGCAAGTGACACTATGGTGGTATATTAATGGCAAGTGCTATTCTACATGCATTTTTGGCTGGTGGAGTTTCTAGGCTATTTTGCATAAAGGCATTTGACCTATCATTTATTAGAATTTAGATTTTTCACATAATTGGACACTTTGGTTGATAGCAAAGTTCTCCTACCCTTTGGATTAGCACGCTGAAAAACCATCAGGCACTTCTCCAAATAACCCATAGTCAAATTATTAATAATTAACAAAACAAGGATGAACGAGATATGTCATGTTTCCCATCTAGTTGTTGAATTGTCCCTAACCAATGGAACACGGCTAAGATCTTAGTTTTAACCCTCGCGAGGTTTGTGCCCTTTACCCATGTTGCCTAATCGACCCCAAACACCATGATACACCACTAGTACCACGGAAGGAAAGAAGATCAAGCCATAAACCATAAGAAGTAGATCCCCAAACCCACCACGAGCCGGACCATCCTACCACTATTCTACATCTCTGGACACGTTGGGTTCGAGTCACCACAACCTACAATTTATGTCTAGCCCATACTAATATGAAACATGGTTGCACGGAATAACAACTACATAAGGAAAGTAAACAATATCTCAATATACTGGGCGGCGGTCCCCACCAAACTTTGTACTCTGATGACTCTCTAGCAATCCGCCCAGTGGTTAATTAATTATCATGTTGTTTTCATAAGCAATTAAAATAACAATATCCATCGTAACATGATAATAAACCCATCCACGAATAACTAGAGCATGGCTAAGCAATCTACCACTACGATGTTGTCTAACACATGGATGCTACATTCTAGGGTAACATGTGATTACTCCACTTGGGTGTTAGTGAAGCAATCCCTAATAATAACTAGCATAGCGATACACTCAAACTCCTACACATGCATAATAACTACTATAGAAATCTAATGCATGTAGTAAAATAGTGGGATCATGTGTGTCACTTACATTGGCAACACGTGCAGCTGCTCAAACACTCCTCGCAACCACAATCGTTGTAATCGTTGTAATCTACACGTTGCAATCGACAATCATAAGCAACAAAACAACACGATGCAACACATGTATGCATGAAGTCTTAATGATGCAAGAATAGATCTATTATTGTTCTCTGATTATTATTGACATGCATGATGCAAGGAAAGTGTTTTTGTTGCAAGGCAAATAATTAAAACAATTATAATGATTTAATAGTGCTAGATTAAGAACATGTGAGATCTAAATTGAATTATGCATCTACACAAGTTGATGATATTTTTCCTTAATAGATCTAATCAAAACAAGATCATACAAAAAAGATTCGATGAATTTCGAGTTACAGTTGATTTTATATGATTTAAATAGCCCAAAAAGCATAATTGAAAACAGAAAATAAATATAGCTCAAAATATATATTTGATAGCATAGATGGATAGATCTCATTTTTCTCTTTCATTTGGTATATTAAACGCGCAAAACGGAGCTACAGAACTAAAGATATTGAATTTACAATATTTAGGCAAAATCTGGAATTTTTAAAACGAATAAAAACGGAATTGACCGGATTTGACTGTCGCTGACATCAGGCTGACGTCAGCATGACGTCAGCGCAGCGTTGACCGCGGTCAGATCGGATCGGAGCCGTCGGATCGAGATCCGACGGCCCACGATCAAACGCATCGGGGGCTCACCGGCGGGCGGCGCGGACGTCGATGGCGGCGGCGACTCGGGGCTTCTCCGGCGACGGCGAGGGCGGCGTTGAGCTTGTCTCCTCCTCGCGAGCTCGGGGAGGGTGGCGGCGCGTGCTCCCGCAGCGAGAATCGCCGGTGGCGAGCGATTCCGAGGCGGCGGCGGGCGGTGGCGGCGCTAGGGCTCCGTGGGTGGCGGCGGTGGCTAGAGGGGTGGGTGTGGACGTCGAGGCGGGGGTGGGGTGGCTTATAAAGGGGGCGGGGCGTGCGGCAGGGGCTAGGGCGGGCCGGATTCGGCGTGGAATCCGCGGCGGCGGTTGCCGGCTGCGAATGCGGAACGGATTCCGGCGAGTGACGTCAGCCATGACGTCGTGGGCGGGGCCCACGCGTCAGCGGGCGAGAGTTCTTTTTTTTTATCCGTTGCTTCTGCAGCGAGGCGGGCTGGCTGGGCCGGCTGGCCCATTGCGCTGCGCGCTGCGCGCGCGTTGGGCTGGTTCGGTCCGCCGGCCTGTTTCTTTTTTTTTAAACAAAAACCAAAACCTTAATAACTTTTAATATATAACTCCAAAAATATTGAAACAAATTTTGAAAAATTTGTAATTTGAAAACCTATCCATCTAGGTTATTTAGAGGGGGATTTTTAGGATAGATATTAATAATAAAATACTTTGGCCTATATGGCCTTATAGAGGGAAAATGATTTCTCTTTAAACATGATTTAATTTTAGGGTTTCACATGCAACAAACAGATGCAAATTTTGAAACATGCCATGCTATGCATATGCTCTAAATGCAAAACATTCCAAATATAAGATTTGGGATGTTACAGACTAACCCCCTTAAGATGAAGCTCGCCCTCGAGCTTCGGAGTGGCTAGCAAATAGGTGTGGGTGGTCTTCTCGAAGATCATCCTCTCGTTCCCACGTAGCTTCCTCTTCGGTGTGATGGTTCCATTGAACCTTGCAGAATTTGATCGTCTTGGTCCTTGTCATTCTCTCCGCTGTCTCCAGAATCCTTATAGGGTTCTCCTCATACGTGAGATCACTCTCCAATTGGACCTCCTCTAGCGGAATGGTATCCCCCAATGGTGTATCAGCCATTTCTGGGTGACACTTCTTCAATTGGGACACATGGAACACGTCGTGGACGTTAGACAATCCTTCTGGCAATTCTAACTGATAGGCCACTTCTCCCTTGCGTGACAGAACCTTATACGGTCCAATGAAACGCGGTGCTAGCTTCCCCTTAATTCCAAAACGCTTAACTCCGCGCAGTGGCGATACTCTTAGATATGCCCTATCACCAATCTCGTAGGTTACTTCCCTACGCTTTGAATCAGCATAACTCTTCTGCCTTGACTGGGCTATCTTCAACCTATCGCGAATCAGTCTAACCTTATCCTCAGCGTCCTTGATAAGGTCAGGACCAAAGAAACTACGTTCTTCTACTCCATCCCATAACAACGGAGTCCTGCACTTCTTCCCATATAGTGCTTCGAATGGGGCCATCTGTATGCTAGACTGATAGCTATTGTTGTAGGAAAACTCTGCGTAAGGCAAACTCTCATCCCAGCTAGAGCCATAATCTAGAGCGCAAACTCTCAACATATCCTCTAGAATCTGATTCACTCTCTCTGTCTGACCATCCGTCTGAGGATGAAACGTTGTGCTGAACTCTAGTCTTGTCCCTAATGTCTTGTGCAATTGACGCCAGAAATGTGATGTGAACTGTGTTCCTCTATCCGACACAATTCCTTTTGGCACCCCGTGTGCGCAGACAATCCTACTCATGTATAGCTTAGCCAATTTGGCGCTAGTGTAGGTGGTCTTTACTGGTATGAAATGAGCGACCTTAGTCAAGTGATTGACTACTACCCAAATTGAATCATAGCCAGACCTAGTTCTAGGAAATCCGGTGATAAAATCCATTCCAATCTTATCCCATTTCCAATATGGTATGGGTAATGGCTGCAATAATCCTGCCGGCTTCTGATGCTCAGATTTTACTCTACTGCACACATCGCACAATGCAATGTATTCTGCGATGTCCTTCTTCAGGTTATTCCACCAAAATCTTTCTTTCAGATCCATGTACATCTTGGTGTTCCCCGGGTGAATGGAATATGGTGAGTCATGAGCTTCTTGTAATATCAGCTTTCTAATGTTGGGATCCTGCGGTACACAAACACGCTTCCCGAACCATAATGTACCATCGGCATCTTCATGAAATTCCTTCATCTTTCCTTCACTCATTTTCTCCTTTATTTCCTTTATTCCTTCATCATCCTTCTGGGCTCCCTTAATCATGTCCATCAGTGTTGGCGTTATCTCCATGGCTGCCAAATACCCTTCATTCACTAGTTCCAAACGGAGAGACTTGAATTGTTCACACAATTCATCTGGTAACTCCCCTGCAGTGAGTCCATTCACGTATCCCTTACGACTTAATGCGTCTGCCACGACATTAGCCTTCCCTGGGTAATATTGGAGATTCAAATTGTAGTCCTTTATCAACTCCAACCATCTCCACTGCCTCATATTCAGCTCCTTTTGAGTGAAGATATACTTCAAACTCTTGTGATCCGTAAAGATGTCACACTTCTTACCCATGAGATAATGTCTCCATGTCCTAAGGGCATGTACAACTGAAGCTAGCTCTAAATCATGAGTCGGATAATTCTTCTCGTGATTTTTGAGCTGTCGTGATGCGTATGCAACTACTCTTCCATCCTGCCTCAATACACTACCCAGTCCTCGACGTGAAGCGTCGCAGTACACTTGGAAATCCTTCTGGAGATCCGGTAAGCAAAGAACTGGTGCTGTCACTAATCGTTGCTTCAGGTCTTGGAAACTAGTCTCACAATCCTCACTCCATAAGAACTTCTTTTCCTTCTTCAGCAACTCTGTCATAGGTTTAGCAATCTTGGAGAAATTCTCAATGAACCTACGGTAATATCCCGCAAGTCCTAAGAAACTCCGGATATCCTTTGCATTCTTTGGTGATTCCCACTCAGTTACAGCTGATACCTTGGCTTGGTCTACTGCAATACCATCTCCTGACACCACGTGTCCTAGGAATCCCACGGTATTCAGCCAAAACTCACATTTTCCAAACTTAGCATATAACTTATGTTCCCTTAGCTTTCCAAGAATCAAACGTAAGTGTCCTCCATGCTCCTCCTCATTCTTGGAGTATACTAGAATATCATCTATGAATACCACCACAAACTTATCCAAGAATTCCATGAATACATTGTTCATCATGCTCATAAAGTATGCCGGGGCATTGGTCAATCCAAAAGACATGACGGTGTATTCATATAGACCATACCTTGTTGTAAAGGCGGTCTTTGGAATATCCTCCTTCCTAATCTTCAGCTGGTGATATCCAGATCGCAAATCGATCTTAGAGAACACACTAGCTCCCTTCAGCTGATCAAACAAGTCATTGATGTTGGGAAGTGGGTATTTGTTCTTTATCGTCACCTCATTCAGTGAACGATAATCCATAACTAGACGCTGTGTATTATCCTTCTTTTCCACAAACAAAACTGGTGCTCCCCATGACGAAGAACTCCGCTGAATGAACCCTTTATCCAACTGCTCTCTCAGTTGTTTCTTGAGTTCCTTCAGTTCATCCACATCCATCTTATATGGCCTCTTAGCTATAGGTCCTGTTCCCGGTATCAAGTCTATGACAAACTCGATGTCCCTATCAGGTGGCATTCCTGGTAGTTCCTCCGTAAACACGTCGGGGTATTCCTTCACTATAGGTACATCCTCTAGGCTAACCCCCTTAAGAGAATTCAACTTGATATCCTTAAGATTGTGGGTGGACCTATATCTGATCCTTCTTCCCTCAGGTGTCGTGAGTGTGATCGTTCTCTTGGCACAATCTATCTGTCCTTCATACTTTGCCATCCAATCCATTCGAATAATCACATCTAAACCTTGTGAATCCAACACTATGAGGTATGTGGGGAAGGTGTGAGATCCTATAGATAAGGCTAGTAGGCGACACCCCTGGGTTGATAGCATTTCCCCACCTGGAGAACTAATCCTAATGGACCTCTTAAGAATCTCAGTAGCTAGCTTATTTCTAACCACAAATGCCCTTGATATGAATGAATGCGATGCTCCAGTGTCAAATAGTACGAGTGCGAGGTAAGTATTAACCAAAAACTTACCGAGCACGAGGTCTGGTTCAGCTTGCACCTCCTCCACGCTCACGTGGTTAATTGTTGCCTTCTGGGACATGTTGGCCTTGGTTCCATCTACGACCTTCTCCTCCGTGCACCTGTCAGCGAAGTGTCCCGTTTTCTTGCATTTGAAGCATTGCACCTGGCTGAGGTCCTTCTTGTAGGGGTGGTTGTGGTTGTGGTTGTGGTTGTAGTTGCGGTTCTGTCCGTTGCCTCCCTGGTACTGGCTGTTTCCTCTGTAGCCACCATTGTTGTGACCATTCCCTCCATTGTGCTGGTGACCTCCACGATGGTTGTGCCCATTTCCTCCAGTCCGGTGCTGCCCAGAATTTCCACCGTTGTCATGGTGGGTGCGCATCCTATGGTGTGTGCCTGAGCTGTGGTTTCCTCCCATGTGTTTCCTCTTGCGCTTATCAGCCTGCTTATGCTTGCCCTCCAGTATGATGGCCTTGTCAATGAGTGACTGGAAGTTAGTGATGTGAACCACTGACAGTTGAATGGCCAGCTCATCATTGAGTCCATCGAGGAACTTCTCACGCCTCTTAGAATCGGTGTCCACATCCTCTGGTGCATAGCGAGCTAAGTTGCTAAACTCATCTATGTACTCAGTAACCGAGCGATGGTACTGTCGCAGATTGCGGAATTCCCTCCTCTTGAGACTCATCACTCCAGACGAGACATGGGCGTTGCGGAATCCCTCTTGAAACATATCCCAGGTGACCTCCTCAATGGGGTGGGTAATCTGATAGTTATCCCACCAGGAAGCGGCTTGTCCCTCCAGTAAGTGAGCGGCAAACCTCACTTTCTCTTCCTCACTGCAACCAATGGTCACTAGGTCCTTGCTCACAGAACGCAGCCAATCAAGAGCAAGCATAGGCTCAGATGCACTGGAGAACTTCTCTGGCCTTAACCTCAGGAAACGAGTGAGCATGTCCACCTGTGGTGGGGGTGGTGGAGGATTGTTGTTGTTGTGGGTGATGTACTGGGCCATCAGTTGGGCTAGCTGGGTCACTGCATTCTCCATGTTGTTGTTGTTGTTGTTGTTGTTGTTGTTGTTGTTGTTGTTGTTGTTGTTGTTCTCCTCTTCCTCGTTGTTGCGGCTAGTGTCGCGACGGGGAGCCATCTAAAGGTTAGCATAGACGAGTTTAGATAGATAGGACTAAGGAGAATAGCTACCCATACTAATATGAACCAAACAAGACTTTGCAAACATCAATCAAACCAATCAAACACTTTATATAGCTTTTAGAAAATAGGCCTAAAATTCCTGCGAAATTTGAGGTACTTAATGTTTACAAAACTTATTGAAAATACTCGAACTAATATTGCCATACCACAACTTTTGGTATGGTCAAACCTATCACGATTTATTCCTAACGAAGACTAATGGTGGACTATCTATCTACTTCCGGGAGCGCTTGCCACTTGGGGACTTTCCTCCCTTCTTCCTCTTACGATCCTCATTCACGTCATAGTCCTCATCATCCGTGTCATCCTCATCCTTCTCATACTCCACCTCCTATGGATCCTCTTCCTCTTCCTCAGGGCCTTCCACCTTGATCACTTCATCACAGCTCTTCTCTCTAACCTCTCGACTAGGTGGTTGCGGGAGTGGAGGTGGTTGAAGGAGCTCCTCAGGTATGTCCACGCTAATCCCATGCCTTGTGAGTAGGTGATCCTTCTCCACTAGCTCCATGGTGAGTCTAGTGTCACTAGACTTGAGCTTCTCAACTTGGATCTTGAGGGCGTCCATCTGGGCGTTGAGAGCATCCATCTGGGCTTTGAGTGTGGTGATCTCCTTTGCTTGGTGATAGATGGTGGCCCTTGCCTCCTCACTCTCTGTCAAGTTCTTGCGAGCACGATCCTCCAGTACAGCACTGTAAGACTCCATATCCTCTATGTGCTTCTGCATCCTGGTCTTGTCTGGATCGTGGCTCACCATGACCTTCCCATCTTCACTCCTCTTCCCAAAATCCCTATAGATGGAATCCTCAGGAATCTGGTCACGGTAGTCATAGCTTAGCCGCGCCAGTGCATACTTCATGGAGCCGACTAGTCCTTCTTCCCAGCTGGAGTAGTTGTCCTTGTAGATGAGGACATTGGCGGTACCATTCACAATACCCTCCACAATGGTGGTCTTGAAGGTCCACAGCTTGTCTCCGGGTACGTTGCTATCCATCTTGTAGCCCTCAATCCTTGGCAGGAAGAACCCCAACATCTTGGTTAGGTATGCAAGCTCGTTCTCGAACTCCACGTCCGAGTTTTCCTCCACATGGTAGACTCCTTCTTCGGTACTCATCTATAGAAAGGAAAGAGTGGAAGTTAGCAAAGACAAGTGGTATGAGACGAAAGGTAATGAGCGTATAGATGGAAAGTAAAGTAAAATTTCATCCTATGGTTTCCTATTCCAAACTTAGGTTTTTGAGCCTACAGTCAACATTTGCTCTGATACCATCTGTAGTAGTACAACCCATCACAAGCTATACTTTTATGTGTAGTACTGGCCCCTGGACCGTTCACCAGCACACACAACACAGATAGTAATCAAAGGAAACAAATGTATTGAAAACTATCGAATGTATCCAGAGTAAAGTAATTTATTACAAATTGTGTCGGGGGGTTACCCCCGAGTAGGGTAAAGACAGGTGGTAAAGGCCGCTTACAGAAGAGAGGTTTGGTCGAGTAGCCGACTACCGGGTACTCGCTACCCGGTCGACTGCTACCCGGTCTCACCTCAAGATGACCAGAAGGAGATATCAGTCAAGTTTTACCCTGTCGAGTAGAAGGATTGGCCCGAGTACAATTGGCGGGAACCTTTGGCGGAAAACTACTCGGGCAGGAAGTCAAAGGAGCCGTTCTGACACAGGATCCCGCGTATCCTGGGTCCGTACTTGGCAGCATTCGAACTACTGTTCACGTGGGGACGGCCTGCCTGACAGTGACAGCATGGAAGCAGTCGGTGGCAGGATAAGGGGGGCCTACTCTGTGACTAGGTACAGTGATACCAGTCTGCCCCCTAGTTTTGCCCAACGACTTTACAGAAGCAGCCAAGACCAACGACCAAAGCTGTCAGCGGGTACTCGGAGAAAGGACAGTATGGACACTATGTCGACACTTGTCCAGTTTTGGACGTATCCGGCTAGGGCACCATGTATATAAGATGCCCCGCCGCCTCCTGCGCGAGACGCTCACAGACGCTCACAGACGCTCACAGACGCTCACAGACGCTCACAGACGCTCTCAGATGCTCCCATAGTGGCTCACTAGAAACCCTAGAAACCCTAAGTTCTTGACCTGGCTCTACTCGGAGAGGGGCAAGGGGCTACTCGGTAGCATTACTATTTGTACTGTGGCTACTCGGTGAGACACCGTAATACATAGAGAAAGGCAGGAGTAGGGGTTTTACCTCCTCACGAGGGCCCTGAACCTGGGTACATCGTGTTGTTTGTGTTGTGTGGATCTTACCTCACGCGGCTACTCGTCGCGTGATCCCTCCCCGGACACCTCCAGCGTCCATCGTCCCCACATCTTTAGCCATCCCATGGCATCTGCCGTGACACCACCACGACAGTTGGCGCCCACCGTGGGGCAACCAGCGGCGCTGGTTGGAGTTTCTGTTCGGACGGGATCTTCATCAGCGGAGCGCGTAGTTTGTGGCCTTGTCCACAGATTCGGCTCCTTCGACTTCGTCACCGACAACGCCGGCTGTTTCGGCGGCAAGACCATGCCGGAGGGCGGCTCGGTGATCTCCTTCGGCTCTCACCTCGTCTACATCGCCACCGTCGCCAACGACACCTACCCCGAGCTGGTGCACGACGCGGAGGATCCTCCCGCGGTTGTTGCTGCTCGTGGAAGGCCCGTGCGCAGCTCTGCATGCTGCGCTGAGGTGATGGTGACTGGCTTGGCGGCGAACGCTGGCGCAGCTGCTACCGGCGCTGCGGCCGTCGTCGAGGAGGTCGACGACCCGCCCGCGGGTGGCAGGACACGCCGGCCCTACGAGAAGGAGAGCAACCTGCCGCCTTCCACGTCTACGGTCATCCCCGCGTCAGCTGCGCGAACCGGGATGCCCACTCCCACCGACCTCGAGCTCCTAGCCGATAGGGAGCAGCTCGAGCGGCAACGCCAGGAGCTGCTCGCCGAGCAGGCGGAGTTGGAGAAGATCAGGTTGGAGCTGAGCCTGGACCAGCTCGAGTACAACAAGGCTCACGGCTTCACGCCGGTCGCCAGGAGGCCTAGCAGGGTAGGCGCTACGCGGCGCAACCTAGGCGCCGAGATGGCGACTGTTGCGGAGGAGCCCGCGCAGTCCGCCACCGCGAACACCTTCACAAGGCCAAGGTACAGCACACCCGCCAAGACGCTGCGAGCTGCGGAGGCTGTGGCTGCCGAGTTGCCGCGCCTAGAGGGAGAGGCGCGTCGCAGGCAGCAGGAGAGGCTAGGCGAGCTGGTGCTGGAGGCCGCAAGGCAGAACGAGGAGTTCCGGAAGGCCAACCCGGGAGCTGGAGCTTCGCAAGTGGTTCATTCGCACGCGGCTAGATCTAACGATCAAGCCTCATCTCCGCATCCTAGCCGCGAGAAGAGCCGCAGCGGGCGTACGGGTAGAGACAGGCAAATGCAGGTGTATGACCCGGCCGCTGCCGCGAAACAGGTTGCTGTGCCGCAGCAGCCCGGGCAGGAACACAACGCTGCGAGAGCAGGCTCTCAAGCCCATCAGGCTCAAAGCCGTGTCCGAGAAGCCGCACGTCCGGGTACTTCTCGGCAACCCGCAGCTCCGCCTACTCGGCAGAGGCAGCAGCCGCGCCCAGTGGCGCCAGTCGCCAACCCGGTGGAGCAGCCTGCTGCAATGCAGGTGGATAGGTATGATGATGGCTACTCGGCTATGGAGATGGCTGGTTATGACATCCATGACCGTGTGGGAGAGCGCGTGTTGGCGCCTGGAGATGCAAGGCACCAGTTGGACCGTATCAGCTTGTCGGCGCGGCTTGAGAGCACGGGTCCTCCTGGCCCCGAGTGCTTTGGCCCGCGCATCATAAATGAGCCTTCCGTGAAGGGCTTTCAGCTCGCGAGAGGCACCAAGAGCTACAATGGTAGCACCAAGCCTGAAGATTGGCTCAACGACTACGTCACCGCGGTCCATATCGCGAACGGCAACAGGAGATGGGCGGTGCGCTATGTGCCGCAGATGCTAGAGGGTCCAGCTCGCACTTGGCTCAACAACTTGCCCAAGAACAGCATTAACTGCTGGCTGGACTTCTCGGATGCCTTCATCAGCAACTTCACCAGCACCTACAAGAGGCCGAATAGGCCACAGCAGTTGTCGGCTTGCCGGCAGCGAGAAGACGAGACGGACCGCGAGTACCTTACTCGGTGGAGCACCTTGAGGAACACCTGTGAGGGTGTGAATGAAGCACAGGCCATCACTTGGTTTGCGCAGGGTTGCCGACATGGCAGCATGCTGTGGCAGAGATTGCAGAGGGAGATGCCCAACACCCTGGCCGAGACCATCAAGATTGCGGATCAGTACGCACTCGGTGATCCTACTCAGCCACTGATGGATTCCTCTGAGCCGAGAAGAAACTTCAACAGCAGCAAGCGCAACGAGTTCCGCAACAAGCGCCGAGTAGATACTCGGTATGATCCCGAAGAGGTGAATGCAGTGAATGTCGGAGGCGGTGGTGGCCAAAGGCAGAAACCTGCTGGAGCCTACGGGCAGAACCAGAACCAGGGCCAGGGCAACAAGAAACCGTTCCGCACTGCACAGCCGAGTAGCGGGAACTCCGAGCAGCCGAAGAAGTTTGTCTTCGATGACATGAAGGATGGCCCATGCAGCTTTCACACTCATCACCCCTCAAGGCCTGCGAACCATACTACTCGGCAATGCGAGTGGTGGGATGTGATCAAGAGTGATGGCTTGCCTCCTCCTCCTCCTCTGCCAGCTGCCAATGCTACTGTTCAGCCTACTCGCGCTCCCGCAGCTCGGCCGCCAGTGTACCCGAGAAGGGAGAATGTCAACCAGGTGGCTTTAGGAGCCAACCAGAACTTCAACAACGAGAGATACCGCAATAACAACAACAACAACTACAACCGCAACAACAACAACAGAGGCAACAACAACTATCAGGGCAACAACAATGGCAACAATGGCAACAATGGGGGCAATGGCCCTAACCAGTACCAAGAGCACCATGAGAGCTATATGATCTTCACTTCCGAGGCAGTCGACAAGCAGTCACAGCACAGGCGGGCCATGGAGGTCAATGCAGTAATTCCGGCTGTCCCTCACTACATGTACTGGTGCGACCAGGAGATCAGGTGGACTCGGGCAGATCACCCCAAGGTGATGCCCAATCCGGGTACCTATGCCTTGGTGCTGGATCCCACCTTCTTGGGCCCCGAGAAGAATGTGAGGTTCAGCAAGGTGCTGATCGACAACGGCAGCAGCATCAACATCGTGTACAAGGACACACTCGAGAAGCTTGGCCTGGCCGAGAACATGATGCTGCCCAGCAAGACCACTTTCCATGGCATTGTGCCCGGGATCTCATGCAACCCGATTGGCCGAGTGTGGATTGATGTGCTATTCGGTACTCGGGAGAACTGCCGCACTAACCGAGTAGTCAGCGTGGTGATTGTGGTGGAGCGAGAAGAAGAAGGCAAGAGTGTGCAGCGCCCAGTCTATTATCTCAGTGAAGTGCTGTCCAGTTCCAAGCAAAACTATCCTCACTACCAGAAGATGACATATGGTGTGTACCTGGGCGCCAGGAAGCTAAAGCATTACTTCCAGGAGCATCCCATCACTGTTGTGAGCTCAGCTCCCATCTCGGATATCATGGGTAACAAGGAGGCGAGTGGCAGAGTAGCCAAGTGGGCGATCGAGCTAGCCGCGTACGCTCCCGCGTATACGAGAAGAGAAGCAATCAAGTCTCAGGTACTGGCGGAATTTCTTGTGGACTGGGCCGAGATGCAGTATGAACCTCCCGCTCCAGTTTCCAACTATTGGAAGATGCACTTTGATGGCTCAAAGGTGAAAGAAGGCCTCGGGGCTGGCGTTGTGCTTACGTCACCCAAGCGGGATCAACTCAAGTATGTGTTGCAGATTCACTTCAAGGCATCCAACAATGTAGCCGAGTATGAGGCAGTGGTGCATGGCTTGCGAGTAGCAAAGGAGGTTGGCGTGCAGCGCATTATATGCTATGGTGACTCAGATCTAGTGGTGCAGCAAGTCTCAGGTACCTGGGATGCTTTGGATGCCAACATGGCATCATATCGTTTCCTGGTGCAGTCAATGACTGGGTTTTTCGAAGGCTGTGAGTTCCAGCATATTCACCGAGCAGAGAACGAAGCTGCAGACGAGCTGTCCAAGTTGGGATCTTCTCGGCAGTCCATCCCGGCAGGGATTGCCTTGGAGCATTTGAGGAAGCCATCCATCAAGCCTTCCCCCAACTCGGAATCCATCTTTGTCCCTTCTCTGCCAAGTGAGGAATCTGACCCAATGGAGATTGATTGGGAGAGTGCTGCAGGGAACCCGGGGACTGCCGTCCTCTACTCGGGGACTGCCACTCCCTACTCGGGGACTGCCGTTCCTTACCCGGGGACTGCCACTCCTTACCCGGGGACTGCCACTCCTCACCCGGGGACTGCCACTCCTTACTCGGGGACTGCCGCCCTCAACCCAGAAGCTGTTGCATTCATTGAAGAAGTTCTCGCCAATCGATCTGGGCTGCAGAGAAGCGCTCCTACTCCTCCTGTGCAACCACCAGAGCCTGTCCCAATGGAAATGGACGAACCAGTGTTTCCCGTGCGGGAGACACCGAGCTGGGCAATGCCCATATTATCCTTTCTAAGGGACGGTACTTTACCTGAAGATGAGGTGACCGCAAGGCAGATTCAGAGAAGATCCAAGGGCTACGCCTTAGTCCGAGATGTGCTGCACAAGAGAAGTGCCACTGGTGTGCTGCAACGCTGTGTGAGCCCAGAGGAAGGAGAAGAAATCCTGGTGGAGATACATCAAGGGGAATGTGGGCATCACGCCTCTTCTCGGGCTTTAGTAAAGAAAGCTTTTCGGCATGGCTTCTACTGGCTCACTGCATTGCAGCAAGCTGAGGACATTGTGAGGAAGTGCGCCGGATGCCAGATGTTCGCAAGTAAGATTCACATGCCAGCATCCGAGTTGAAAACAATTCCTATCACATGGCCGTTTGCTGTTTGGTGCTTGGATATGGTTGGTCCCTTCAAGCCGGCTAAGGGCAACATGACACATATCTTGGTCATGGTGGACAAGTTCACCAAGTGGATCGAGGTGAAACCTATTCGGAAGTGCGATGGGGTCACAGCTGTGAAATTTGTGAAGGATGTGATCATGAGATATGGCTACCCGCACAGTATCATCACCGACAACGGCACCAACTTTGCAGAGGGGGCAATGGTGCGATTCTGCAGAGATAAGCATATCCGACTAGACGTTGCGTCAGTCGCGCACCCTGCCTCCAATGGGCAAGTTGAGAGGGCAAATGGAATGGTACTGGCAGGCATCAAGCCGAGGCTGATTGAGCCGTTGCTGAAAACACCTGGGTGTTGGCTAGAAGAGTTGCCAGCGGTGTTGTGGAGTCTAAGGACTACCCCTAACCGGTCAACCGGCTACACGCCATTCTTCTTGGTATACGGGGCTGAGGCCGTGTTGCCAATAGACTTAGAGCATGACTCCCCCCGAGTAGCCCTCTACACTGAGGTGGAAGCGAGAGAAGCTCGAGAAGACGACGTTGACCTGCTTGAAGAAGCAAGAGAGCTGACTCTGTCACGTTCGGCTATCTACCAGCAAAACCTGCGGCGCTATCATAGCCGAAAGGTGAACCCAAGGGTTTTCCGAGAAGGAGACATGGTCCTTAGGCTTGTGCAGCGCACAGCCGGGATGCACAAGTTGTCTCCTCCATGGGAAGGGCCTTTCATTGTCAGCAAAGCGCTGCACAATGACGCGTACTATCTTGTAGATGTGCGCCCATCGCAGGCGAACAGGGCAGATAAAGCTGGAGAGGAAACCAAGCGTCCCTGGAATGTAGCTCTACTTCGTCGTTTTCATTCGTAAGCAAAGATGTGTATGTACCCTTTCATCCGAGTTGAAATTCTACTCTGCAATCTAAAATTGTTCTCGGGGACTGCCCTCGTCCAAAATTGCTCTAAGTGTTTTTACTCGGCTTGTTCTTTTGTCTATTCGGTTGCTTCACTTCAGAACTCAAAAGTGCATTGAGTACTGTGTTTAAACCTATATGCCAACTCTTCGACTCCGCTGCTGTCCGAAACCCGGCTTCATGGCAAGCAAGAGAACAAGCAAAAGGTCAATGAGCACACGAAAATCACTAAGGAAGAAAGAGTGCAGGAACCGAGTAGATTGTCGGTTACTTTTTGTTCCCTGTTTTCGTCTTCTCGGCTAGGTGGTGGGCTGCGTTATCATGATTGTTTTCTAGCGGCTAAGTATTTGCAGCCTTGTTCTTTGATTCTTGTGACTCGAATACCAAACAAGCGACAAGTCGCAGGTAGAGCAGAGATGAAAAGACAGGGTGAATGAGAAAAGCTACTCGGGGACTCGCATGGAAACACAACTCGGCATTAAGCCAGTGTCGTTCAAATTGATTAATGTCAACATAAACCGAGTGGGCATAAAAACTGAGTAGCAAGCAAGATAAAGGTAGTCTGTTACATCTGCTCCCGGCATCCCGGGGATCTGATAAAATGTTCAAGTGAAAGAAAAGATTGCAGGTTGCTTCAAGTTGAAGAGGAGATGTTCTCGGCGCTGGCCTTGGCTGATGTTTCCTCGACGGCGGCCTTGGCAGCAGTTTCTTCAGTGGCGCTGGCGGTAGCTGCTTCTTCGGTGCCGGCTTGAGTGGCATCCGCCCCCGTCTGCACGGCGGCGGATTCCTCCATCTCGGCGTCTTCCTGGGTGACCGCCTGCTCGGAAGTGGCCGTGGCCACCGAGACGGGTCCTGGAGTCGAGGAGGAGCCTGAAGCATGGCCAGGAGGAGGCACCGTGTCGTCGAGAGCAGCACCTGAGGAAGTGCCGAAGTCGAGTGGCTCGGAGTCGATGTGCGCCCCTTCGTCTTCATCGCTACTCGCGACGACGGTGGCTTTCCCCTTTCCGGCCTTGCCCTTGGGAGACTCGAAGAAGTCACCAAGCTCTTCCTCCTCATCATCATCTTCTTCGTCCTCGTACTCGGTGTCGGGTTCGGGGACGCCATCGATGTAGACCTCCGTCTCGGCGCATTCTGCGACATCATATGCAATCTGCTTGCGCAAGGCCACGCTATCGGCATCAGTCTCCCACTTGGAGTTATTGCGCTTCCCGCGGATGAGCTGCATATCCAGGTTTTCATACCAGGACGCAATGCAGAGAAGCATCACGTCCGCACCAGCACGGGCTCCGGAGGCTCGCCACTTTTTCAACTCGGCCTTCACGTTCTCCAGCTTGAGGGCGAGCTCCCGCATGCTTTTTGGCTCAGGATCATGAGGCCAGAACAGCCGGTGGAGCTCAAAGCCCGCATGCATCAAATCAGTCCCGCAGCCGGCCAGCTGTTCGAAGTAACCTTTGAGCACCAGCAAGCTATCCTCGATGTCAGCCCTGGTGTCAATCGGCTCACCCAGTGAAAGGCGAACTGCTCGGGCCTTGGCTATCGAGGGCGCAGAGGTAGACTCAAGACGAGGCCAGATATCTGAAATAGCAAGTGGCAAGATCAAAAACCGAGAAAGAAAAAAGGAAGCCGAGAAGGAATAAGACCGAGAAGAGAAGATGCAATGAAGAAAAGAACTTACCGATCAGTTGGCGGCGCAGCTGCTGCAGTTTGGTTCTCCAGGATTCCTCGTTGCTAATCTGCTTTGATTGGACCTGGCGCAGGGTGTCCATCTGAGCGAAAAGATCAGCATTGGTCTTCTTCAGAGTCTCGCATTCAGCCTCGAGGGCCCTCTCCTTGGCCTTGAAAGTAGTCTCGGCCTTGGCTTTCTCGGCGATGGCCGCGTCCCTCTCGGCGCCAATCTTCACGGCGTCTTGGAGCGCGTTCTGAAGCTGGACCTGCAGCTTCTCCATCTCGGTGGTGTGGTCCTTAATCAGAGTAATGGCCTGGTCGGACAGCTGCTTCTCCACCTCTGCTGGCTGGACGCAATCTTGGTGCGCCTCGGCAAATGACTTATAATCTTCTGCGAAAAGATAAGATGAGGTCAGTAAATGGGCAGAGAAGGACCAAACTCAAGGTCCCACCGAGTAAAACAGCAAACTCACCTTCAAGTTTCTTTATCGTGGCCTCGGCGTTCTCCACGAAGCTACGGCATTTTTCATGCTCATCGGCCAGGGATTTCAGTTTCTCTGCAGGGAAGGAAAGGTTAGTGCGTGAAAAAGCAGAAGCGGGCGTAACCATAAAACGCAGGAACCGCGTGGCTAAAGGCGTACCTTGCACTTCGGCCAGCTGTTGGGTGCTGTCGTTTGCATTTTTGCTCGCGGCCTCAGCAGCTAACTTCTCCTTCTCCAGCGCAGCAATACGCCTCCTGGCGATGGAGTGATTCCAGAGAAGGATGCGGTACAAGTTGGTCCGCTTAAGAACGCTATCCTGAAAACCGAGAAGAAAATGAGTTAGGCAATACAGAGAAGATTCGGCCCGAGTAGGAGGCTACTCGGAGAGTATCCACCTACTCGACCCAAATCTCGGGGACTGGGGGGTGATGGTAAGAAAGAAGAAAGGCGAGTAGAAGAGAAGAAAATTCAACTCGGAAAAGGCAAAAAGACTTACTGCGTAGCTCTGTTCGATATCTTCGGCGTTCTTGCGGTGCAAGAACATCTTGGCTGCGAGGGTGGCGGTGTCGGTGGAGACGGACATGGGCTGGTGTCCCAGGTCGATCTTGTTCCACTCCACGCGGTAGTGGTCGACGGAGCCAAGGGTCAAGCCGTGCCACTTCTCCTCTCCGAGAACCCCGCTGTCCCACTTGGCGCTGATGTAGCCGACAGTGTCCAGTACCTGCTCAAGACCCTTGGAGGTTATTGGCTTGTCTTGGGCTCCCCGAGAAGCAATATTGACGGGTTTGTTCTGGGCTGGATCGAAGGGAGGAGTATTCCTGGCTACAGCTTTCCTCCCCTTCTGAATAGCTACAGCTTTATCTTGGGGAGGGAAGCCGATGCTATGTTGGTGGCTAACCTCAATCATATACTCCGGGTAGCAAGGCTGGCCAGCGGCGCGAGCGCCCGCAGAGAGCGCAGCAGGAATCGGGCCGGAGTCGCGGATCACGAGTGCTCCTCCTGCGGATGCGCCTTGCTCTCTGGCCCTTTTCTTCGTCTGCTCCTTCTCGATCTTCTGCTTCTCGAGATCCTCGGGTTTCTTCCCCTCAGTCTTGGACTTTGCCTTCTCGGCGACTGTTTCCTCGGCAGCTCGCTTCTCGGTCTTTTTCTGTTCAGCCCTGGCCTTCTTCTGCTCGGCCTTGGCTCTCTCAGCAGTTTCTTTCTCGGCTTTGGCCTTCTCGGCGGCTTCCTCCTTGGCCTTGGCCTCCTCGGCAGCCACCTTATCGGCAGTTTCCTTCTCGGATAGACCTTTCTTGGAACAGTAATCCCTCAGAGCATCAAGGGCCTGTTGCTTGGCTGCTCGCCCAGGAGAGCTGGATGTGTCCTTGCTCTGTGGAGACGAGGAAGAGGTTGGTGGTGTAGGGCCTTGCGCAGTTGGTGGCGTAGGGCCCTGCGCAGTTGGTGGCGCCGCTGCAGCTTCTGGCAGAACACTACTCGGTGCACTGCCTGGCAGTGGGTAGACATCTGCTACGGTAGCATCTGCAGCGGTGTCGTCCGTCATCGGCTGCTCGGCAGTGATGTTATCTTGTGCAGCAGCCTCGCTGGTGGGCTGCTCTACTTCTGGCCGCTCAAGGGCGGCGGCGTCTTGCTTTTCTTGTTCTTGGTTCTCCTCGGCGTTGCGAGCCGGAGGAGAAGGGGGTCTCTCTTCATGAACAGCGCTTTCTTGTGCTGCTGGTTCTGACGCTGCTCCTTGTGCTGGATTGGCAGCAGCAGCATTGGCATCGCGGTCCTCATCATCGTCGTCCAGATTGACCAGAGGTACTGGTTTCTTCTGGGCTTGGTCGGACGCAAGGGCTGCGTTCGCATCCATGGCAGGACTGCAGAGAAGAAAGGAATTAGGGATTGGAAGAAGGTTTGGAGGAAACCAGTGCTACGCGAGAAGGAGGGCAAACGAGATGAGAACTCACGCAGTGGTGGATTTAAGCTGTCGTCGGGGTCTCTTTATAGTAACTTTCCTCTTCTTCTCGGCGGCCTCCTCCTTCTCGGCGGGTTTCCTCTTCTTGGCTGGAGGCGCCTGCGTTTCGATCCCGGTCCGCTTGCGGGTTTCGGGAGGGGCAGTAGACAGAGGTTGGACGACGAGGGGCGCATCGTCCTCGTTCTCGCCCTCATCCTCGTCCTCCTTCTCCGCAGCAGCCTCATCTGAGAAATTCAAAAGAGAAGAAGGAAGAATCAGAAACAGCAATACAAGGGGCTGGTGTTTCTCGGAAGCAAACGAGAGGAAAAATAACAATACCGTGAGAGCCTTCATCCGACCAAGTGCGGAGAGCATCGCGCTTGTCAGGAACAGGGCTGCTCTGTCCCGCGTCATCAGAGGGCAGCATGTCATCCTCCTCGCGATCGGCGAACCAGTTCTCCTCAAAAACCTCGCGACTCTCAATCAACTGTCGAGTAAGAGTCTGAAAGACAGAGAAGGATCGTAAGTTAACCGAGTAGCAGGATGGAACTCTACTCGGGCAGGCGTGCAAACACAAAGCACACTAAGCCTATGCAGTTTTCTAAAGTATACTACTCGGACAGGCGTGCAGGCACAAAGCACACTAAGCCTATGCAGTTTTCCAAGTGTTCTACCCGGATAGGCGTGCAAACACAAAGCATGCTAAGCCTAAGCTCGAGTAGACTAAGTGTTCTACTCGGTGCAACAGACGATTGCTAGTCGGGGCGGAAAGGGAAGTTGTCTACTCGGACAGCAGAAGCAAAAACAGAGAAGGAAGAACGTACCCGGGCAATCGGCTGCGTACGGCTGTACGGGACGAAGCCATACCGCCACTTCTCGGTGAGGCTTGTCTTCAGCATGTTCCTGGCATGATAGGCAACATCCGCGTCGTCGATTTCGATGGTGGTGGTCCTGGTGCAGTCGCGCGGGCCTCCCATGTAGCACATGAGATGGCAGCGCTCCTGCAGAGGGAGCACTCGGCGCTTAATCCAGCATACCACCGGATCGTCGTTCTTGAGACCCAGTTTCTTCAACTCGCCGAGTCTGTCTTCTATCTCGACGGCGATTTCGTCGATGTTGGGCTTCTCCTTCCAGTTCGACCCGAGTGGAGCACGGTTCCTCCAAGCGGGCAGGTTGATTCGGTCATCAACCACACCTCCTTCCGTGGCGGGGACATTCTTGACATAGAAGAATGTCTGCTGCCACATTCGGCAGGAATCCAGCCCCTGGATGCGGGGATGGTTTGTACCCGTCCGCTGCACCATCATGGCACAGCCCGTGTCGGTGGCGCGGCCGATACCTGCACCTTCTTTCTTCCCGACTGATTGTTGGCGGAGATTGAAGTACCTGAGCCACGTATCAGTCGTGGGCCTGATGCCGAGGAAAGCCTCGCAGACGACGACGTGGTAGGCGAGGAAGACGACCGCGTTGGGCGGCAGATGATGCATCTGCAGCCCGAAGTGGTCGAGGAACTTGCGCAAGAAGTCCGAGGCGGGCAGTCCAAAGCCGCGCTCGAAGTGCGACATGAAGACCACCCGCTCGCCGTCTCGCGGAGTTTGCACGACCTCGTCGTCGGGTGCCCGGCACTCCACGCCGGGGGGAACCCTCCTGCTGGACACGAGCCAGGCGAGATTGGCCTGGGTGACGGAGGAACCCGCCCAGCTAGCCTTGGCCATCCTTGCGAGTGGGAGGAGTGGATGATTTTCGAGTGGAGTTGCTCGGTGGACAGAGTCCGCGGCGGCGCGGAAGCTTGCGCGGCGGCGGAGGGCTCGGTGGAGAAGAAGAACAGGAGGCAGAAGGGGAAAAGCGCAGGGAAGAAGAAAAGGAAATTACCGCAGGGGTATTTATACCTCCCTCGCGGGATTACCGTTACCACCACGGTAGTGGGATCGACTGTGGCGTGTGGTGGGTCCTGTGGCCGGATAGAAACGCACACAAAGCGCGGGCTGCGCGCGTAACGGCCGCATTTGATCCCACCTTCAGATCGTGGCCAGTAATTGCGCGTGATGGGACATGACGGCCAGTGGGCCCACAGCGTGAGAACTGGACACGTGGCGTCGTGTCCTGGGCAACCAAACGACAAGGTCGTGGATGCTTGACACGTAGGCAGTGCCTGCGTGAAGGGCTGGATGTTGCTCTGCGCTGCGGAGGCTCAGTTTGCGAAATTTCGCTAAGTCTTTTTACTCGGATACAGAGTAGAAAGCAAGTGCTACTCGGAAAGAGGAGACTCAGGATACTTTCCGGATAGCTACTCGGAGGACCTACTCGGCATCTTGAGGTTCGATGGCTGAGATGCAAAGGCTGGTTTTAAGCTGGCAGAGCCTAGTGAACAAGCTCGCAAGACTCAACCAGCTTCGGGGACTGCTGTCGGGGGGTTACCCCCGAGTAGGGTAAAGACAGGTGGTAAAGGCCGCTTACAGAAGAGAGGTTTGGTCGAGTAGCCGACTACCGGGTACTCGCTACCCGGTCGACTGCTACCCGGTCTCACCTCAAGATGACCAGAAGGAGATATCAGTCAAGTTTTACCCTGTCGAGTAGAAGGATTGGCCCGAGTACAATTGGCGGGAACCTTTGGCGGAAAACTACTCGGGCAGGAAGTCAAAGGAGCCGTTCTGACACAGGATCCCGCGTATCCTGGGTCCGTACTTGGCAGCATTCGAACTACTGTTCACGTGGGGACGGCCTGCCTGACAGTGACAGCATGGAAGCAGTCGGTGGCAGGATAAGGGGGGCCTACTCTGTGACTAGGTACAGTGATACCAGTCTGCCCCCTAGTTTTGCCCAACGACTTTACAGAAGCAGCCAAGACCAACGACCAAAGCTGTCAGCGGGTACTCGGAGAAAGGACAGTATGGACACTATGTCGACACTTGTCCAGTTTTGGACGTATCCGGCTAGGGCACCATGTATATAAGATGCCCCGCCGCCTCCTGCGCGAGACGCTCACAGACGCTCACAGACGCTCACAGACGCTCTCAGATGCTCCCATAGTGGCTCACTAGAAACCCTAGAAACCCTAAGTTCTTGACCTAGCTCTACTCGGAGAGGGGCAAGGGGCTACTCGGTAGCATTACTATTTGTACTGTGGCTACTCGGTGAGACACCGTAATACATAGAGAAAGGCAGGAGTAGGGGTTTTACCTCCTCACGAGGGCCCTGAACCTGGGTACATCGTGTTGTTTGTGTTGTGTGGATCTTACCTCACGCGGCTACTCGTCGCGTGATCCCTCCCCGGACACCTCCAGCGTCCATCGTCCCCACATCTTTAGCCATCCCATGGCATCTGCCGTGACACCACCACGACAAATTGCATAGCGAAGTGCTAGCTCAAATAAATATTAATCAAACAGCAAAGCAGCGGTAGACCTCCATCTTCTTGTTTGTAAGCCGCAGGCGAACAAAAGGTTGATGTGAAGCCTCGAAAACCTACGAAAAGCTATTCCGAATCCGAATAACCTGCACGTTGGAAAATGCAGCCCCCAAAAAGGATGTCAGATCACTCTGAGCAATGATGGCAAGTGACACTATGGTGGTATATTAATGGCAAGTGCTATTCTACATGCATTTTTGGCTGGTGGAGTTTCTAGGCTATTTTGCATAAAGGCATTTGACCTATCATTTATTAGAATTTAGATTTTTCACATAATTGGACACTTTGGTTGATAGCAAAGTGCTCCTACCCTTTGGATTAGCACGCTGAAAAACCATCAGGCACTTCTCCAAATAACCCATAGTCAAATTATTAATAATTAATAAAACAAGGATGAACGAGATATGTCATGTTTCCCATCTAGTTGTTGAATTGTCCCTAACCAATGGAACACGGCTAAGATCTTAGTTTTAACCCTCGCGAGGTTTGTGCCCTTTACCCATGTTGCCTAATCGACCCCAAACACCATGATACACCACTAGTACCACGGAAGGAAAGAAGATCAAGCCATAAACCATAAGAAGTAGATCCCCAAACCCACCACGAGCCGGACCATCCTACCACTATTCTACATCTCTGGACACGTTGGGTTCGAGTCACCACAACCTACAATTTATGTCTAGCCCATACTAATATGAAACATGGTTGCACGGAATAACAACTACATAAGGAAAGTAAACAATATCTCAATATACTGGGCGGCGGTCCCCACCAAACTTTGTACTCTGATGACTCTCTAGCAATCCGCCCAGTGGTTAATTAATTATCATGTTGTTTTCATAAGCAATTAAAATAACAATATCCATCGTAACATGATAATAAACCCATCCACGAATAACTAGAGCATGGCTAAGCAATCTACCACTACGATGCTGTCTAACACATGGATGCTACATTCTAGGATAACATGTGATTACTCCACTTGGGTGTTAGTGAAGCAATCCCTAATAATAACTAGCATAGCGATACACTCAAACTCTATCTGTAGTAGTACAACCCATCACAAGCTATACTTTTATGTGTAGTACTGGCCCCTGAACCGTTCACCTGCACACACAACACAGATAGTAATCAAAGGAAACAAATGTATTGAAAACTATCGAATGTATCCAGAGTAAAGTAATTTATTACAAACTGCATAGCGAAGTGCTAGCTCAAATAAATATTAATCAAACAACAAAGCAGCGGTAGACCTCCATCTTCTTGTTTGTAAGCCACAGGCGAACAAAGGTTGATGTGAAGCCTCGAAAACCTACGAAAAGCTATTCCGAATCCGAATAACCTGCACGTTGAAATATGCAGCCCCCCAAAAGGAGGTCAGATCATTCTGAGCAATTATGGCAAGTGACACTATGGTGGTATATTAATGGCAAGTGCTATTCTACATGCATTTTTGGCTGGTGGAGTTTCTAGGCTATTTTGCATAAAGGCATTTGACCTATCATTTATTAGAATTTAGATTTTTCACATAATTGGACACTTTGGTTGATAGCAAAATGCTCCTACCCTTTGGATTAGCACGCTGAAAAACCATCAGGCACTTCTCCAAATAACCCATAGTCAAATTATTAATAATTAACAAAACAAGGATGAACGAGATATGTCATGTTTCCCATCTAGTTGTTGAATTGTCCCTAACCAATGGAACACGGCTAAGATCTTAGTTTTAACCCTCGCGAGGTTTGTACCCTTTACCCATGTTGCCTAATCGACCCCAAACACCATGATACACCACTAGTACCACAGAAGGAAAGAAGATCAAGCCATAAACCATAAGAAGTAGATCCCCAAACCCACCACGAGCCGGACCATCCTACCACTATTCTACATCTCTGGACACGTTGGGTTCGAGTCACCACAACCTACAATTTATGTCTAGCCCATACTAATATGAAACATGGTTGCACGGAATAACAACTACATAAGGAAAGTAAACAATATCTCAATATACTGGGCGGCAGTCCCCACCAAACTTTATACTCTGATGACTCTCTAGCAATCCGCCCAGTGGTTAATTAATTATCATGTTGTTTTCATAAGCAATTAAAATAACAATATCCATCGTAACATGATAATAAACCCATCCACGAATAACTAGACATTGGCTAAGCAATCTACCACTACGATGTTGTCTAACACATGGATGCTACATTCTAGGGTAACATGTGATTACTCCACTTGGATGTTAGTGAAGCAATCCCTAATAATAACTAGCATAGCGATACACTCAAACTCCTACACATGCATAATAACTACTATAGAAATCTAATGCATGTAGTAAAATAGTGGGATCATGTGTGTCACTTACCTTGGCAACACGTGCAGCTGCTCAAACACTCCTCGCAACCACAATCGTTGTAATCGTTGTAATCTACACGTTGCAATCGACAATCATAAGCAACAAAACAACACGATGCAACACATGTATGCATGAAGTCTTAATGATGCAAGAATAGATCTATTATTGTTCTCCGATTATTATTGACATGCATGATGCAAGGAAAGTGTTTTTGTTGCAAGGCAAATAATTAAAACAATTATAATGATTTAATAGTGCTAGATTAAGAACATGTGAGATCGAAAATTAATTATGCATCTACACAAGTTGATGATATTTTTCCCGAATAGATCTAATCAAAACAAGATCATACAAAGAAGATTCGATGAATTTCGAGTTACGGTTGATTTTATATGATTTAAATAGCCCAAAAAGCATAATTGAAAACAGAAAATAAATATAGATCAAAATATAGATCTGATAGCATAGATGGATAGATCTCATTTTTCTCTTTGATTTGGTATATTAAACGCGCAAAACGGAGCTACAGAACTAAAGATATTGAATTTACAATATTTAGGAAAAATCTGGAATTTTTAAAACGAATAAAAACGGAATTGACGGGATTTGACCGTCGCTGACGTCAGCCTGACGTCAGCGCGGCGTTGACCGCGGTCAGATCGGATCGGAGCCGTCGGATCGAGATCCGACGGCCCACGATCAAACGCATCGGGGGCTCACCGGCGGGCGGCGCGGACGTCGATGGCGGCGGCGACTCGGGGCTTCTCCGGCGACGGCGAGGGCGGCGTTGAGCTCGTATCCTCCTCGCGAGCTCGTGGAGGGTGGCGGCGCGTGCTCCCGCAGCGAGAATCGCCGGCGGCGAGCGATTCCGAGTCGGCGGCGGGCGGTGGCGGCGCTAGGGCTCCGTGGGTGTCGGCGGTGGCTCGAGGGGTGGGTGTGGACGTCAAGGCGGGGTTGGGGTGGCTTATAAAGGGGACGGGGCGTGCGGCAGGGGCTAGGGCGGGCCGGATTCGGCGTGGAATCCGCGGCGGCGGTTGCCGGCTGCGAATCCGGAACGGATTCCGGCGAGTGACGTCAGCCATGACGTCGTGGGCGGGGCCCACGCGTCAGCGGTCGCGAGTTCTTTTTTTTTTTGATCCGTTGCTTCCGCAGCGAGGCGGGCTGGCTCGGTCCGCCGGCCTGTTTTTTTTTTTAAACAAAAACCAAAACCTTAATAACTTTTAAAATATAACTCCAAAAATATTGAAACAAATTTTGAAAAATTTGTAATTTGAAAACCTATACATCTAGGTTATTTAGAGGGGGATTTTTAGGATAGATATTAATAATAAAATACTTTGGCCTATATGGCCTTATAGAGGGAAAATGATTTCTCTTTAAACATGATTTAATTTTAGGGTTTCACATGCAACAAACAGATGCAAATTTTAAAACATGCCATGCTATGCATATGCTCTAAATGCAAAACATTCCAAATATAAGATTTGGGATGTTACAGTTAGTCTATATGTGTATCACATGAAAAACTTTCAACGCTGCACTAAGAATTCTATATTCAAGTTGATATCATGTTCTTTTAACTGTGGATGCCTGTCATGCCGAAATGAGGTAGAGGAATAGTAAGTCTTGATGAGTAAGTATATATGATTAGAGAGACGCATTGGGCCGCTAACCCAAGCCATGCGATATCATGGTGGAAATTTACTTATAGCTAGAATGAACTCCGCAACATATCCTATAATAAAATAAGAAGCTATGCATATAGTGAATGAAATAAAAAAGGATAATGAGTCCATTCCATTTGTTTGTCTTGCCATTTTGATATGGGCTGGTTTCCATGTCATGGTGCAAGAGGTACCCCAATTGCTGCTCTCTATGATGTCATTAATACTTACAATGATTGTACAAGGCTTATTAGGAATCTAGAGTTGAGTAATCATGGTGCGGGACTTTGCTTTTAAGGGGCATGAGGCTTTCAACTTGTCGTTTGTCAAGCATAAGAATCAAAATGAAAAATTAATGCTTTAGCAAAACTGAGAGCAAGGTAGTAAGCACAATGATTTTACTTGTCAACATATGAAAGAATCAGAGATCTCAAAAATCTTGATATGATACAATCATCAGCGATGCACAAGTATTAACACTTCATGTTATTTATATTGCAACAAGTATATATGCTTCAATACTGAGTAGATGCACACTTGCTAGTATTTTGCTAGTTGTTACAGGAATCATGTCTTGAGTATTTGCTAGTATTAATTGATGATGCATATGCAATGCAAAGTTCTTGCCAAAGTTTTTATCGCTTCTACACTGCGTTTGAGTTGTTCGAGGACAAACAACGATCTAAGCTTGGGGGAGTTGATGCACCCAAAATGCATCTACTTTTCCAATCACTTTGCATCGTATTTCTCTCCGGAGTTCCCTCATAATTGAATAAATCTGCAGAATCTGACGCTGTTTTTAGCAAAAGTCTTCTTTCCGTCTATTTTCGCAAGACTTTTCACAGGGGACGAAAACCACGTAACTTTTTATGGAAAAAGAAGGGGAATGAGCACCAGATGGGGCCGGGGGGCCACCCGAGGGCCAAAAGGGGGCCCCACACGCGGCCAGATTCCTTCGCCGCGTGGGGTCACCCCTTTTGGGCCCAGATGGCCCACTCCGGCTAGGTCTTCGACGTACCCCTCCATATATACGATAAACTGACGGGTTTCGAAGGGGAGGGTTGTTCGCGAAACGGAGCGCCGCCGCCACCGCGATCTTCGATTTCGGAGTCAGATTGATCCGAGATTTCACCCCCGGAGGTGGAATTCGAGGGGCTTCGTCACCATCATCATCACCACCATCATCTCCATCAACCATGAGCTCCATAACCCCCTCCATGTGTGAGTAGTTGCTGTAGGCATATGAGGTGTGAGGGGTTTTGTATGAGATTGATCATGTAATTGCTACCCAGTATGCGGGATCTAGGGGTTTGTCTTGAGAATTCTTATGTCTTATGTTGATGCACTATTGCTAGGCTTAATGCTTGTTACTAGGGCCCAAGTGGCATGATTTCAGTATTGAACTTACATTGCTACATCATATATTTGAGTTTGGT
This sequence comes from Alopecurus myosuroides, assembly GCA_028641055.1. Lineage (NCBI taxonomy): Eukaryota > Viridiplantae > Streptophyta > Magnoliopsida > Poales > Poaceae > Alopecurus > Alopecurus myosuroides. The sequence goes on along the minus strand of CM054058.1, from coordinate 212,174,176 downwards.
ATCTATCTGCAATGTGTATTACCTGCTATTATGTTGAACATGCGAACCCTAAAGTGACAGCTAGGGAAAACAAGGGGGATATGTTCTAGTTTGAGGATTATGTGTGTTCATGGAGTGTTAATGCGTTTGTCCGGGCTATTCGAAAGGGTAGACCTTAATTACCTGTAGTTCCAAATTGGCCCCGGAGAAATGGGCAGGTAGGACAATAGGCTTTGTGCAAATTCTCTTGGTTAGTACGCACAATAATTTACGGAACACACACCTACATAAAACTGAGATAGAGAAAGGCCCCGCTGCTAGCAAAACTTTATTACATGATCAATCTTATCCGTGCAACACCCCGCTGTCACCTCATGCCTGCGTTTTAGCCTCTGGTTTACTTTCACTCTTTTCCGGTGAAAACTGGGAAAACACTTGCTCTCCATTTACTTTCTGTTTGTTTACTTTCACTGCATTATTACACTCACCACTCTCGCTGCAAGTTTGTTGATACACAGGTGTGGTTGGGAGTGACGTCCCAATTGCTAAAGTCTCACCGGTATTCTTGTGTTCCCACTTAGTCGAACTACAAATTTGGGTAATACTTCCCATCGAAGACTACGATTGATCTCCTGCACTTGGAAGCCATCAGTATCGAAACATCCGAGAAACGGAAAAACTCGAAAAGTTCCCCAAAAGGTAAAAACATACCTTGGGAGCGGGGTTTTTGTCGTGATACATTGGTCGGCTCTCCTCATGCCGATCACGAGTGGAGACGAGATGATTCACGCGTTTTTTGAATTCCTTCTTCGATAAGGCGCATTTTGTCACCCTCATCGTGTCATCTGTGCCCGTGTATTTACACATAAGCCGACTACTGCGGAAGGAGAGAGGTTGAATCCTCCTCCCGAACTAGCATAGAATTGTATCCATGCCAGTCAAAGGAGGAGTGGAAGAGAAGAGTTTTTCCATTCGTCTTTTGATTCTCATCAGGTCTGGAGGCAGAATCAGGACCGCGTCCAACGCCCAGTTGTCTTGGGGCGTGGCCGCGGAATTGATGAAATCCGGAATGATCGTGTCCTTTCCAGGAAACGGAACATCCGAATGATAGAAAAACGAGCCCGTCCAGAATTTGACGCACTCGGAAGTCATGATTTTCGGAAACCAATCCTCTCTATGCATATGGAGATTAAAGGAAATGGTCCCGCAAATCGGGAGAACACCCTCGGTGGTGTTACGTTTCACGTTGAAACAATATTGGAAGAAATCTAGGCGGGGTTATATTCCTAAGTAACCCTCGAAGAGGGCCTGGAACCCGGCTAAATACAAAATGGAGTTGGGTGGAAGGTTGTGAGGTTGGATGTTGTAATGATTAAGAACCTGAATGAAGAACGCGGATGGCGAAAAACCCATAACTCGATGTATACGGGAAGCCAGAATCACCCGTTCTCCGGCTTTTGGAGGTGGATCGAAGTCGTCCTCACCCACCCCGCCATTTGTCCTTCATGACAAACCTGTCTTTCTCCATGGCCGGAAGAAGATTCGGGGTCACATTGCAGTGGCTCCAGTTTCCGGCGTCTCCTTCCTCTTCTTCCCCGCCTCCGGCAGTGGCGGCAGCAGCGGCGTTCTCGCCGCCGCGAGTGGAGTTTTCGCCTCCTCATTATCGGGGAAGGGAGGAGAAGGAGGAGGTGTGGCCAAGGGCGGCGGCATGGTTCCGGTGGCGGGATTAAGATCCCCACCCGCCGGCTCGCTGGCAGGTCCCTCCGGCGTGCTCGCAGAAGCACGCGGAGGAGTTCCGATAATGGGATCGAGGTCGTCGGTGAGGTCCTCGAGGACGATGTCGACGTTTGCAGTCTTGGTGGCGCGAGGAGAATCTCCGGTGTCCATTTGAGGGTGGCGCGGCCGAGAGTTTGAACCACCGATGTTTTCTCCGGTGAGGGCTCGGGGCTCGGGTTTGTGTCTTCTATGGATGCTTTGGCTCGAGGAACTGGGAGCGGTAGTGCTCTGGTACTCAGGTCAGGTGGCTCGAGGAGGAAGAAGAAGCGGAAGGTTAATCGGAGGCCCCGAGATGGCTATTTATAGCCAGGATGCGTTGAGATCGGCCCTAACGGCTCTTTTAGATGTTGGATGCATGATGCGTGTAACGCCTGAAAATCCGGGAAACGAGGGGGCGGGGTGATTATTGCTATCTCCTTTTTTCTCGCGCGTGAATCTGTTAGAGATAAGGGTTCAGGCTTTTTGACTGACCCTTGATTGTCGTGACGTAAGCAAGATTTCATCACTTGCATCACTGTTTCCTTCTCCACGAAGATTCGTGGAACAAATGCCAGATTTCGGTAAGTCCGAGTTTGGCATTGATGAATTCTGATGAAAGAAGAATCAAGACAAAACACCGACATTTCTAGGAAAGAATACAAATCCACAAGGAACGACAGAATGAGGTCTTAATCCTTCTTGGGGCTACTGTCGGATATATGCCAATTAGGGGTATGTCCGGCATTGTCCTAAGGCCGGATTACCAGGGTGGCCCACAGACAATGGAACATAGTCCATTGGGCGGCCCAGTAAGATGATGCGCAGGAAGCCGAATTCTAGAAGAACCCAGACCACGGCCCAAAGTGGTGCGGCTTGGAGGAGAATACGGATTCCTTACTTTTCAAGTTAGATACTTTCCGTAATCTTCTAGGTTTCCTTTTTGTAAGCTCTAATCCGGCTATCTATATAAATCCGGACGGGAGCAAGAACAGACAGACAATTAGCTAGAAGCCAACTCGCCGGGAAGTTCATCCTCGCTGAGTTAGCGAAACCATACTCACAATTGTACTATGTATACTTCAGGCTTCAGCCCTGATTTAGTGAGATTGCAGGAGTAGGAACGCCGCCTATTTGCGTCGTACCGAACCTAGGTAAAACTCGGTGTTCTCGTTTGTAGTGTTTCCACGCCCCCCACGGTTCTACCAGTAGGCTTATGGCACCCCCGTCCATGAATCTTACTACGATGTCTCGACACAAATGTTGTGATCAAACACATAAAACATAATTAGGCAAGGTATGCTCTTTCAAAATGTATTGAGAGATATGGGTATGAGACCCACATGAGTTGCCATGGTAGTAACCCAACCTGTGTGATTGGAGATCCTATGAAGTAGGATCTGGAAAAACAAGCTAGTGGTTAACCGAGGAGAGTAGTTTTACTAACTCACTCTGCTCGAGATGCAATACTCTCGGGAACTATATGGCAGATTGAATTTTGTCTTACTGTGTTCCAAGGCTTGTATAAGCAAGATGCTACCGTGCGCACGTTCTTTGGAGTAACACACTTATATGATCCTGACTGCTAGTCACAGTCTATGATATTGGGGTGATTTCTAATAAGTTCATGAATATGATAGAAGTGTGACTAATATGTTTCGCCCGAGGGGTCAGTCTTCGGCACTCTAGTACTGGTAAGACATTTAGTGAAACTATTTTACGACAAACTAACAATTCAAGGCATAGTCCATTTTTTAGTTGTAAAGGAGTGTAGCTAGGTGGATGTTCAATCTTCATGGGTCTCCACTGAAAATATCGGTATATCAAAACAGTGTTTAGAACAAAGGACAATCCAATGGGACTTCGGGGTCTCGTGGGGGATTATTGAAATATGAGTGGGCTTTAGACCTATTAGACAATTTCAGTTTAATCCCTATACACCCATGTTGTCATGCCAAGTGGTGAGAGTTTGGTCCCATATGAATAGTTGGAAGAGAGTTGCACCAGCTTATAAGGTGAACTCCTTTTCCACTAGTATGAGTTGTTGTGGAGGGAGGGGAGGTGTTCCACACGCGCGCTCCTCCACCGCCACAACTCGTCACGAGACGCGCGCGCCGCGGGTTGAGAAAATGAGCCGAGACGATGCCTTTATTTTGCCAGATTAAAACGGAGTCCTTAACAGATGCGCCACATAGACCCATCTCACATTCATTGTGGAATTAACGTGATAGTAAAGCACCACGAATCCGAATGGTTTCATTGTGGAATTAACGTGATAGTAAAGCACCACGAATCAGAATGGTCAGATTATCTGGGCGTTTCTCCTATATTGGAGACATTAGCGCACATTTGAGAATTTCTCCTATATTGGAGACATCTGCCTCCACTGTTGTTCCATCCGTTGTTGCTGTCTCCGGCGATCCCATCAGAGAGCAGACCTCTGGATCCCCGCCTCTTCAGATGCTATACGGGAGAAACCCCGCCCCTCCATATGCTATACGGGAGGGAGAGGGGCCATTAGATTTTACGGGAGAAACCCCGCCCCTCCAGATGCTATACAAGAGGGAGAGGGGCGATTAGATTTTGGCCCATGTTGAGCGTCCTCCGGGGGGATGGAAATCTAATCCTCCCCCTCACCTAGTTGACACGGGTCCCTAAAAAAGCCCCCAAAACCCGCTTTTGCTGCACGACTCCCGCTTTTGCTGTACAAATCCCGCTTTTGTTGCACAACTTCCCGCTTTTGCTGCAGTGTAGCAAAAAAATTTGTGGACAAAAACATAACAGAAAAAGACTGGCCTTGTCGAAAACGTGGCAACAAACATTTTATACTACTATAGCGAACACGAAAAATAATTGCAGCAAAACAATTGTGCTATTATAGCAAAAAATTTGACTTCGTCGGAGATCTCGCCGAAGACATTGTAGCAAGAACTTTGTACTACGATAGCAAAATCGAAAAACAATTATAGCAAAAAAAAAAGTTTCCTGTTGTAGCAAAAAAAGCTCACTTCATCGGAGACATTGCCAGAGACTCTCGCCGAAAATATTTTTAGCAAACAATTTATACTACCATAGCAAAAATTAATAACACATGCAGCAAAAAAGGTTGGGATATGTTAGCAAAAAGTCTAAGGGACTGGACGGGACGGACTGGTGAGCCACCTCCTGCCGTGGCCTCCATGTCACGTGGTCGGTGCAAAAAAAAAGCCATCGGACGAGGGGAGGAGAAAAAGGCCGGCAGCGTCATGATGGGCCATGGGCCAGACATGCGCATCGTTGTGCCTCCCGCGAGGCGACCCGTGTCGCCGAGATAAACCGGAGGACGCGCGCGATGCGTTCCTCCGGGTTAACCGAAGCGTTTTCCTTATTTTTTGGGTATCGCCTCCTATGTGACCGCTCGAATCTGTTCTTCTACATCAACTACGTCATGTCGACATATGCACGGTTTAGGTGTAATTGACCCCCCCCCCCCACGCGTTTTGAGAGTCGTCATGTGTTGCTCGCGTTCTCCCCCGACGCGCTTCCCTTTCCACTCGGCGGTGCTACCGTCCGGCGAAGACGAGGATGCGTTGCTTGGGTTGTTCATACCGTAGATAGGTTTTTCTTTGCTTGTTGCTTGCCTCAGGTTGATGTTTGGAGTAGAGCACCGTTTCCCATCGGCCGGATCTGGTGCGTGCTCCCCGTGGTTCTCGTCGCTGCGCAGCTATGGTGGCAGGAGCTGTTGCAAGTGGTGGAACTCCGGGGAGACATCTCGGCTATAAGGCTGTCTTCCCCGCCCCTTCAAGTTTTGATGTCCCTATGCTTGAGTGTGGTATGGGGTGGTGGTGGTTGTGCTCCTTCACCGGACTTTCGAGGTGGAAGAAGATTGGTGGATGTATCCCTCCTTGGTTTCTGCTCTGTTGCTGCTCTGCTCTCTCTGCCGATCGGTCGTGGTGGCGAGGGGCGAGGATGCTCTGTTGTAGTAGTAGTCTGCAGAGGCGGAGGAGGTCCGGGGAATCATGATGCTGCTCATCTATGGAGTGGATTCTCGGTGGTGGTCCAAGCTTGGCCGCCGACCGAAGATGCTGGCAGTCAGCAACTCCAGGCCATGACACCTTCAACCTCCACCGGAGGCTTCTTCGAGGTTGTGTGATGGCGCTTCTTCGAGGTCGTGTGATGGCGTGCTGCTCCCACCCTGCAGCAAGTGGTTGCGTCCCCGCTGGTTGCGTGGGGGTTGTCGTGCGTCCTCTTTCTTCTTCAGCGACAGGAATCCCAGGAGGATTCGATTCGATTGCTTTTTCGTTTCTCTTGCTTTTTCGTTTCTCTGTTTAGGGTTTGTATGCAAACTGTAAAGGACCTTCTAGCAATATTTTTATTTCTTGAGGTCCAGCTTGTAATACGGTTTCCGCCGCTGAATAAAACATGCAGCATCTAGGCCTTCGGGGTCTTTCCTTGTTAAAAAAAACTACGTCATGTCATCCTCTACTGATAGGATCGCTGCCGCTAGAAGAGGGCTGCGACATTCGTTTATCACTTCTCCCTCCGAGTAGTAGTTTGATGTGCCATATCAAAATCCTCGCCATCAAGATCACAAGGCGACGATTGAACATAGTCTGCAAGAAAATTCTTAGCACTTAAACTCGTTATACCAACTCGTTATAACAGATTTATAATTGTTAGGTCATTCAAAATGTACTGCATGCAAACATATTACATGTTGAGATATTTATGTAGGAGTACACATGATATTTATGTACACCTGACTCTGAATCAAGAAAAAGCTAGAATGCAATAGAAGTGTTGACGGAGGGAGTATTATAGTTCGATTTTGCACAAAGCTTCGACGTCTTATTATTCGTTACTATCCTACTAGAACTTCACAGCTCCATACCTGAAATACGGGACGAGATGCACAACTGCTGCAACGCATCTCAGAAAGAAAAAAAAAACTCCTACACAGCACGAAAGCACCGAACCCAGCTCTAGAGGACCCTGACGAAGGCGCCGCTCACGGAAACGGCGCGTGGCGCTTCATGTCGTGCGGCACGACGTCCACGGCGAATCCCTTGTGGTGGCGGACCCAGTAGTCTGCCTGGCCCGGGCGCGGATCTGCTGGCACCTCCACGTCGGCCCTCGCCGCCTTGAGCTCCTCCGTGGAGAAGCCGTACTTCTTGTCGCGGTTCCGCACGATGTCCGGGCGCACGGTGGCGATATGCTCGGCCTGCGGCGACACCATGAGCGCGGGCGCGCCGAGCGGGAGGCGGTCGCCGCGGTCCACCTGCCAGGTGCACCAGAACTTGCCGAAGGTGCCGGCCATGTAGTCCAGCTCCGTCTTCTCCAGCATCTCCGGCACCCGCGGGCTCGCCCACAGCCCCGCCTTGATCTCGTGCGCGTGCGAGTGCCACAGCCTCTGCTCCTCCGCCGGCAGCGCCTCGAAGATCTTCCTCGACACGATGTACTCCACGCCTAGGGTTCGTGCAAACACGTACGCAGTGGTGAGCTGACACTAGAGAACAGGGCAGATGCATGCAACAGAGCAGAGCAGAGCACGCAAGGACGTTTTACCGATGAGGCGGGCGTGCTTCTCGTCGGAGTCGTAGACGGCGCACTGGAGGACGTCCTGGTTGAGGCGGGAGACGAAGTGGTGGGTCTCCACCTGCCGGTGCGGGTCGTGCGCGTACAGGGCGAACGTGCACACGTGCTGCTTCATCTGCTTCACGGGGCGGAGCGACTGTAGCGCCGCCGCTCCCTTGTCGAGCATCGTCGACGACATGGTCGTCGGTTTCCCCGGCGGGCCGGCGTCGCCTCCGGTTGAGGCCGGCGTCGCCACAGACTTCTGGTCGCTAGACGCCATCGATCGATCGGGAGTGGCCCTCGCTGCTGTAATGGCTTTGGAGCGTGCGCTTCGGGTGGCCTTTAAGATGTGCCGCCGCTGGGACTTGGATGGGCTGCTGCATGACACGTACGAGGTGATGAGGCTGGACGTGGCGAGCGGCATGCATTGTAGGTTGCAGATGTGCGACGCAGCTGCCGCGACAAGTGTCGATGCGCACGGGGTTTGATCCAAGGGAGTAAAATGACGGAGCAGGTGTGTTTTGAAAAAAAAATGACGGAAATATGTGACAGATATCACTAATTTGGCTGTTTATACCGTTTAATCAGTTTTCTGACAAAGGGGCCCATACGTCAGGTCGACGTGGCAGAAGGGAGACGGCGGCGAGGAGACAGCCGTTAGGTCTGCGTGGCGATAAAAGAGTCGTGGACTGCTTGCGCTCGCCCCTCCTCTGCTCACCTCGCCGGGGACTTCCGCCACCGCCGCTCGATTTGTCGCCGTCGCCGCCCATTTTTGAGATGATGTTGTGGGGAGACTGTGAGAAATCTTCTGAAGATCTAACCTCTGGTGACGCTGATGTGAGTAATCTAATCCATCTGTTAGTTTCGATCTGTACATTTGGGGATTTCTGAACTTGGGTAGCTCCGATCGTAAATTAAGTGAATATGTAGTCGATCTTTTTTTTATGGAATTGTTGCGCATTTGATTTTTAGATACTCAATACCATGTATGACTCAGATTACTACGGTTTAGCCGATGGAGAAAATCCTATCCGCTGTAAACATCAAGCCGTAAATGCAAAATATGTTTGTTTCGAATGATGGAACACTGGCATGAGATTTTTGGGGTGCGAAGGATAGGTTTGTGAATGAGGAAGTAAAAAAATTATCTTGTTTAGTCTCTGCTATTACAGTACATCAAGTAGGTATTTATAAAATCTTGTTGACTCGTGTAGGATGGGGGTGATACCCGTGATTTTGTACACTAGGTAGATGCAGATTGGCCACCTACACCGCAGAAAGCACTTGTTAAACTGTAGGAGGATTATGCTGAAGCTAAACAAGGAAGAGTTTCTGATGCTCTTGACAACATGGAAAAGAAGTTTACTTATCAGAATGAGATAACGAAGTTGCACCTAGATTTGAAGAGGATGCATGATGAAGTTGAAAAGATAGTGGAGCAGAAGAAGGTTACACTAGCTTTGAAGGACAAAGCGAAAGCTCTTCTTGAAGCTAGGGCTGAACTGGAAGGGAAGAAAAGGCTTGATGCTTCTACTACTAACATGCACAAAGCGCCAAGGATTAAGGCTGAAAAAGACAGGGGCAAAATTAAGGAGGAGAAGAAAAGGCTAAAATTCATCATTGCAGACTTTCTTAAGCAAAAAAGAAGAAAACAAGGCAAAGTTTAGGAAGGTAAAAGAGATATATGATGAGTAGTTGAATACTCAAAGTAGTTGTGCAATTTGATTGGGTTTTGAACCTGAATTTCTACCAATAGTTGTGCAAGTTATGATTTGTGTTGAACATGGTTAGAAGTTCTTGGTTCTAAACTACAATGGTCTGTAATGATTTGAATATTGATGTCATTTTCGTAGTTGAATTATGAGTTTGTGTCATATATTGTGAGGCTACAATTATTTCATGCTTTTTTGAAGCAAGTAAATTTGTTTTGAAAACAGGTACCATTATTTAATGATTTTGGCAGCAAGAAGTATTGTTTTCTACAACGGATACAATGTTTTCATGATTTTTGGAAGCGAGAAATTAGTTTTTAAAATAGGGACAAATATTTCATTTTTTAAGCAAGTAAATTTGTTTTTAAAATAGGTACATTATTTAATGATTTTTGGCAGCAAGAACAATTGATTTCTACAACGAATACAACTTTTTCACACTTCTCGAAGAAAGTAAATTGGTTTCAAAAATAGGGACAACTATTTCATGTTTTTTCTGGAGCTAAGTTAATTCTCGAATGATCATAGACAACTCTCGATGACCCCAAATGGTAATTGACAACTCTCGATGCAAAATGATCATCGACAACTCTCGGTGACCCTCAACTAAAACACTGATTGACCATTTAAAAATAAATGAGCAACACCTCCCTTGTAAAACATAAACCATAGCAGATTGATCATTTAAAACACTGGTCAATCTAAAACCATGCGCAGCACCTCCCTTGTAGAACACTAATTTCTCATTTAAAACATCGATTGATCATTTAAGAATGTAAAACATAAACCATTGTAGATTGATCACATCATGACAGCCAATAAATTACTAAAGAAATCACAAACCATAGAGTTCTTAGGACATAAAATATAGCAGATTCTTACAAACCATAGTTCATAGTTCATTAGACACTTGATTGACCAAAGAGTTCACACACCAAAATGACCACATTGTTCACAGTTGATAGTTCATAGAACATCAGAGCTTGGAGATGAAGAAGAACATGGATGTGAATTTGGATCTCTATCAGGTCCTGCATTTGTACGTGTTGTCAGGTATGCCACAATTCCTGCAGGAATAGATGGTCTTGGGGCCTAGAATTATGTCCTTAGCCCTTGTGGTGCCCTTGCAGCTCGTGCCCTTGGAGTCACTTCTGGTGCCATTGGAGCTTGTGCCCTTGGAGCTGCTTCTGCTGCCATTGTAGGTGCTTGCCTTGTAGCTTGTGATGCCAATGAACCCTGAGATTCTGTATACATTCTCCTATTGTACTGCAAAAAAAATGAGTTTGAACTGTTGTGCTTAAATTGCAGAAGTGTTTTTGAAATGTAATAATTACCCTATGGTTGTGCTATCTAATTGCAAGGACAGGCCTCAAAGGCACATTGTGGTTAAGGTACTTGTGGTCCTGCAGTTTACAGTTGCTACAAGTTATTGTGGCCATTCTAGACGTGTCCTTGGGCTTAGGGACCTCAAATTTACCTGTCCTCGTGTTCTCTTGTTTCCTTCCCTTCCCGTGCTCTTTGAAACCCGGGGCATTATATCTTCATAAGGAGTCTTGGTCCAACCATGTTGTCCAGGTACTGGATAGAGTACTGGTGCATAGCTCTTCAAATACAATTATTTTTTGTAGAATTCAGAGACAAAGTTCTCAGGGTGCAATCTTGCTTTGTAGATTGCACTAACTGCATGATTTCAAGGCAAGCCAGACATATCCCATTTCCTGCATGAACAACTAGCAATATCCAAATTTATTTCATGAGTATGGTCACCACTTTTCACCCACAATCCAAGGTCCGATCTTCTTGAGATACATCCTATTTCATAATTCTTCATTAGTTATCTAGCAGTTTGTCCTCCTTTCCTCTTTCCATTGAATCTGCTCAAGAACTTATCATATATCCCAACAAACATTGTCACAATTGGCTTGTTCCTCATATCCAAGATGTATCTATTGAATACTTCACTTAGATAATTTAATACCAAATCCTTTTTGTGGTTGGTTTCCATTGCCCACCTTGCCCATGTGTGAAATGAGATTTTAGACAACCAATTCTAGGCTGGCTCACATTGTTTTTCTTTTCTTTCATTGAAACATCAAAACCATGCTTAGTGTAAGAATATGCAACATTGTCCATGCATTTTTCATGTCATCACCTTTGAAACTTGCAGTTTGAGAGTTGGAATAGATGTTCCTAAGGAAAAACCTCTCTGGACAATTAGGAAAAATTGTATTGATGGCACTAATTAGCGCCTTCTGTCTGTCTGACATGATGGTGTAGTACCCAAATTTTCCCTCTTCTCCCCAAGAGCATATTTGAGTTGTTCTAAAAAATAGATCCAACTTGCAGAAACTTACTTATAGCATCTCTAGCAGTCCCCTTAAATGCCAACCCCTAAACGCGGTTTTCAGTTCGCGTTTTCCCTATTTTATCAGTAGTGGGGGAATGGATCGTAGCAGAGCCCGTAACAAAAACTGAGAATTTGAAATTAAATTTTTTTTCGCGGGGATACACACGGACGAAACACGTCTGATTCCTCGGAGAAATCCAACACAAACGAGCTAATTAAACATAATAATAAGAAGCGATGAACCTTAACGCTATGAGGGCCAAAATGCCCAGCACGAACTTCAACAGAGCTACATCTTCGCTCTGCTGCGCCGCCTTCAGTCGTCGCCAGAGTCTCTGGAGGAGCAGTCTGGTGATGCGTGTGAACACACATTCGCTGGGAGACCCCAATAGGAAGGTATGAAGAGTGTAGCAGCAAGTTTCCCTCAGAAAGAAACCAAGGTTGAATCGACCAGTAGGAGGAAGGAGTAACTTCATAAGGTTGAAACGGCTGAGATGGCAGGGCGCACTACTTGTTCAGAAGCAACATGGAACCTACACAACATAATCAAATCACTTTTCCCCAACGAAGCAGTGGGGTTGTCAATCTGACCAGTTTTGCTAAACACAAAGACGTTAAACGTATGGTGTGGAAAACAGTAGGAGAACAGTATGAAAGTAGTAGTAACAGTATGAAACCAGTGGGTGTTTTATTACTATGAGAAAAACGGACCGGGGTCCACAATTCACTAGTGGTGTCTCCCCGTGAAAGATAAATAACCTATGTGGTGAACAACTTACAGTTGGGCAATTGACAGAAATGAAGGCTGCACCGTAGTGCATGTGCAGGACATAAAGATTACTATGTGATTCATGTGGGCATTACAACAAAAACATAGACTGTCATCCAACTGCATCTATGTCTAATAATCCACCCTCTGAATATCATCCGAACAAACGTTGGGTATTAAGTTGCAAGCAACAGATTATCGCAGTAAGCAAAGTGTGTAATGTAAACAATGTAGACTAGGTAAACAACGTTGTTTTCTTCCTAATGGCAACAACACATCCTCCATCCGTCACGTTTCTGTCACTCGAGCACAGATGCAAAGGAGGCATGAACCCACTAACGAGCATAAATACTCCCTCTTGGAGTTACAAACATCTACTTGGACAGAGAATCTACTAATAACGGAGAGCATACAAGATCATAAATAACATAAGCATGAAGATAACATGATAGATTGATAATCAGAAGACATAGCATTCAACATTCATCAGATCCCAGCAAACACAACATGTAGCATTACATAAAGATGATCTCGATCATGGGAGGCAGCTCACGAGATCTAAACATGAGGTACAAAGTGGAGAGAACAACCATCTAGCTACTGCTATGGACCCGTAGTCTAGGGATGAACTACTCACACATCACTTCGGAGGAGGGCATGATGGTGTAGACCCCTCGGTGATGAATTCCCCTCCCGGCAGGGTGCCGGGGAGAGCTCCAGAACCCTCCCGGTCTCGGGATGACGATGACGGCGGTCTCGGGTGTTTCTCGAGACGAAGTGGTATATTTTTAGGTTTGATATGTCGGGGGGTATAAATAGGCGAAAGGGAAAAGGCGGTGGAGGCCTGGGCGCCCCACACCACCCCATGGCGCGGGCAGGGGGCGCGCCGCCCTATGGTGTGGCCCCCATCTGGGCCTCTTCGGGACTCTGTGGAACCTTCGGGAATTCTAGGACCTCCGGACTTCAAATTTTCCAATTCCGAGAATATTTCCAGAACAACTTTTCTGAAACTAAAAACAGCAGAAAATAGGGAACTGGCTCTGTTGCATCTTGTCAATAGGTTAGTCCAGAAAATCGATAAAAATGACATAAAGTGTATAGAAAACATGTAGGAAACAACATGAAAACAACATGGAACATCAAAAATTAAGGATACGTTTATGACGTATCAACATCCCCAGGCTTAGTTCCTACTCGTCTTCGAGTAGGTAAACGATAAAAACACATAATTTCTTAGGTGACATGCTACCAACATAAACTCAATAATGTAAAAGCATAAGTAAGCTGAGATCATAGAACTCCAACACAAGCATGATAAATAGAATTTTAACAATAAAGCATAGCAATCACCTTGCATCATGACAAGTAACACAAATAAAAGATCATGAATAACAATGCATCAAAAGATATACGTTTATTTCAAGTATATAGAAAACATGTCAAAGTGATATTTTGCTAGTCCTTAAAAGTGGGGCAAAACATAAATGCCAGGACACCTTCAAAGTTCATGAGAAACACTAGAACAGATAATTAGAGAACAACCAATAACACATCATGAATCAATTAATAATGTTTCTGGGACAAATGCACATAAAAATCAGAATGGCAACTATGCTCTCTCAACTATGGATGAAGTTAGAAGATGGAGACTCAACATAAAATTAAAAGAAAGGCCCTTCGCATAGGGAAGCAGGGATCAACTCATGTGCTAGAGCTTTTATTTTATTAAACAGAGGTATAAAATCTTGATACTCCTCCCATCCATCTTACACAAACCATCGCTAACCGAATCCTCGGGTGCCTGCCAACAATCGCATACCGTGGAGGAGTGTCTATTTTCTAGAGAGGTGTATGCTTATGTCAACGAATGGTAAACAAAAAATATAGTACGTCACAAGCCAACTAGACTTCAGAAGAGCGGCTCCTATAGAAGGACGCATCTGGGTAGAAGGTCATCCATCTGTCTTTTTTTTACACAATTATGTTTTGACTGATAAATCAGGGGCAAAAATAGTGAAGAAAATTTATTGTATTACTTTGGGGCTAGGCACCCCGCTGCCAGCTCTTCTATCATAGGATAAGCGGATAAAGCCACTAGTCTAGGGTGTGAAAGTCCAATCAACAAGTAAGATAAAGATTCTCTATTTACGTCCTCATGAGCTAAAACAGGAGCACAAAACAGGAGTAATTTTTAAAATTTTAAAGATAACACATGAGAAATTTACTTTGGAGTGGAAGTTAAATACCACATGTAGGTAGGTATAGTGGACACAATGGGAAAACTTTGGTTTTTAGGAGTTGGATGCACGAGTAGAGCTCATACTCAGTACAGGTGGAGGCTAGCAAAAGACTGGGAGCGACAAATCAAGAGAGCATAAGAGCCATAATCATGCATAGCGACATAAACATCATTAATCAAAGCATAAGTAGTACCACAAGTTCAAAAACTAAATGATCATAGAGGCTATAAGTGACTGGTTCATAGTCATAAACATGGCGTGAGTATGCGCCAAGTCAACCAAATAAAACATTTAAAGGAGAACACCACAAATTTATGCTTCAATATGACAAGAATAACTCATGATTATTTCAATGGAAAATTAAACACTCTCAGCTATTTGAGACCAATCATGCTACTAAATAACCACAAGGCTTTAGAATTAAAATAACATCTAGCATGATACGAAAAAGTCTAGCCACAGTCTATACAAGTTTCTACTTGCACTGTTATAAATTCTACTACAAGCAACATTTTCTTTTCCCAACAAGCATCATACAAAATATGCTTTAACAAAAACTCTCTACATTCTATAGCAAGCAAACATGAGAGTACTCACACAACACTAATAAAACTAACATCTGTAAATAAGAGATGCAATGAAAACAAGAGCTAAACAGGAATTTTTGCAGCAGCTAGAAGAAAAACTAAGAATACTACCATAGCAAGTATTCAAACGAAAAAGTGGAGCGTGTCTCTCTCCCAAAAAAGTAATTCTATGTTCCAAATATATTATTTCAGCAAGGAAAACAAAATAAAACAAGAGAAAACAAAAGAAAAACAAACAAACGCTCCAAGTAAACTTCATATGATGTGACCGAATAAAAATATAGCTTCACTAGAAGTGACCTGATAGATTGTTGATGAAGAAGGGGGATGACTTGGGCATCCCCAAGCTTAGATGCTGGGAATCCCCAACCATTGACCTTGCACTCTTCTTGGTCACATATATCACCCTCTTCTCTTGACCCTTGAAAACTTCCTTCACACCACACTCAAAGAGTAATTCGCATTAGAGGGTTAGTGCAACAATCAAAAATCCATGGGATCTATAAGGGCACAAGTTCTATTGATACTTTTAAACATTAGCTACAGACACTGATGTTTCATGAAGCAAAGAAATCCACTTGACATCGTAAAATAGCAAATGCAAGAAAAATGGCAGAATCTGTCAAAACCAGAACAGTCTGTAAAGACGAATTTTTTGAGGGCACTTATGTTGCTCAGATCTAAAAACTTAAAGAATGAAAACATTGTGTAATTATCTGAGTAATAAGCACAAGAAATTTCAGGTCATTCTGATTTTGCTATGAATTATACGATTTTTTACGGTGGACAGCAGAAATCTGTTTCCTGCGCTGAAATCCAAAACCAACTCCAACTCTTGTCAGAAACTTTACTTGGCACAACTAAAACATGAAAAGAAAGATACAAAAGAGTTTATACATAAGTATAAAACCCCTTGAATCAAATAAAACAGAGAAAAACAAAGCAAAAATAAAACCATGGGTTATCTCCCAAGAAGTGTTTTTCTT
The DNA here is from genome assembly GCA_028641055.1 of Alopecurus myosuroides. NCBI lineage: Eukaryota > Viridiplantae > Streptophyta > Magnoliopsida > Poales > Poaceae > Alopecurus > Alopecurus myosuroides. Next base: position 212,158,251 of record CM054058.1, on the reverse strand, counting down.
TAACGCCTTTTAGCTAGGCCTAGAAAAGTGGAATCAAGTATTTTCGAGTGAATAAGCATCCAAATTGTAACTTGTTCTAATAATAGAATCAAAAGTAAATTTCATTCTCTTTCTAGGAAAGTGCTCCATACCTTTCTTGAGTGGGAACTGAAATTTAATATTCCCCTCTTTCATATCAATAACAACACCAACAGTTCTAAGAAAAGGCCTTCACCAAACAGTTAGAAAAGAAGCATTGCATTCAATATTCAAGATGACAAACAACAGGGACAAGATTATTATTAACCATGATAAGAACACCATCAACTCTCCCCAATAGTTTCTTTCTAACATTATCAATAAGACGAACATCTAAATAACAAGGTTCCAATGGTGGTAAATCAAGAATATCATAGAGTTTCTTGGGCATAACAGAGATACTAGCACCAAGATCACATAGAGCATTGCAATAAAAATCATTCACTTTCATTTTAATAATGGGTTCCCAACCATCATCTAGCTTCCTAGGGATAGAGGATTCACATCTTAATTCATCCTCTCTAATTTGCATGAGAGCATTAGTACTATGTTTTGTGAAAGCCATATTTATAGCACTAGCATTAGGACAACTAGCAAGATTTTGTAAGAACTTAATCACTTCAGTTATGTTGCAATAATCAAAGTCAAGATCATTTTTATTAAAGATAATGGGACAATTGTCTCCCATGTTTCTAAAAATTTCAGCACTTTTATCAGGAACATTTTTAGCAGTTTCGGGCAGTTTTGCATTTTTAATAGCAGAAGTGGGAGTGTTTCCAACACAAATTCATTTACCATTGATAGTAGAAGATTTTCTAGCATGAGAAGATTCAGTTTTACTAGTGGTGGTAATGGTGCAAACATTAGCTATATTATTCTTTCTAACTATTTCATCTTCTCTTTCCCATCTAGCATGCAATTCAGCTAACATCCTAACATTATCATCAATTCGATTTTGGATAGCATTCAAAGTTTTACTTTATTTAACATCATGAGGCATGACCTTTAGCTTCATAAATCAACATCAAGAGCAAGACTATCAACTTTAGAAGCAATAACATCAATTTTGCCAAACTTTTCCTCAACAGATTTATTAAAAGCAGTTTGTGTACTAATAAAATTCTTAAGCATGTTCTCGAGATCAGAGGGTACACTTTTATTGTTGTTGTAAGAATTACCATAAGAATGACCATAAGCATTAATATTATTGGGAGGATATGGCCTATAATTGTTGCTACCAAAATTATTCCTATAAGTATTGGTGTTGAAATTATTATTTTTAATGAAGTTCACATCAACATGCTCTTCTTGAGCAACCAAAGAGGCTAAATAAACATTGTTTGGATCAATAGGAGCATGGCCATTTACAAGCATAGATATAATAGCATCAAGTCTATCATTCAAAGAGGAGCTTTCTTCAACAGAATTTAGCTTCTTACGAGTTGTAGCTCTCTCAGTGTGCTATTCAGAATAATTTACCAGCATATCATCAAGAAGCTTTGTTGCTGACCCCAAGGTAATGAACATAAAGGTTCCTCCAGCAGCTGAATCCAGAAGGTTTCTTGAAGAAAAATTCAGACATTTATAAAAGGTTTGGATAATCATCCAAGTAGTCAGTCCATGAGTGGGACGATTCTTTACCAAAGATTTCATTCTTTCCCAAGCTTTAGCAACATTCTCATTATCAAGTTGCTTAAAATTCATAATGCTACTTCTTAAAGATATAATCTTAGCAGGAGGATAATATTTTCCAATGAAAGCATCTTTACACTTAGTGCAAGAATCAATACTATTTCTAGGCAAAGACAAAAACAATTCTTTAGCTCTTCCTCTCAAAGAGAAAGGAAAAATTTCATTTTAATAATATCTCCATCTACATTTTTATATTTTTGCATCTCACATAGTTCAACAAAATTATTAGGATGGGCAGCAGCATCATCAGTACTAACACCAGAAAATTGCTCTCTCATAACAAGGTTTAACAGGGCAGACTTTATCTCATAAAAATCAGCAGTAGGAGCAGGTGCAGCCATAGGTGTGCTAATGAAATCATTGTTGTTGGTGGTAGTAAAGTCACACAACTTAGTGTTCTCAGGAGTAGTCATTTTAACAAGACTAAAAACAGAAAGCAACGTGGAACCTACACAATACAATCAAATCACTTTGCCCCAACGAAGCAGTGAGGTTGTCAATCTCACCGGTTTTGCTGAACACAAAGAGGTTAAACGTATGGTGCGGAAAACAGTAGGAGAACAATATGAAAGCAGTAGTAACAGTATGAAAGCAGTGTGAAAGCAGTGGGTGTTTTATCAGTATGAGGAAAAAGGATCGGGGTCCACAATTCACTAGTGGTGTTTCTCAGTGAAAGATAAATAACATGTGTGGTGAGCAAATTACAACTCGGCAATTGACAGAAATGAAGGTTGCACCGTAGTGCATATGTAAGACATAAAGATTACTATGTGAGTCATGCGGGCATTACAAGAAAATACATAGACCGTCATCCAACTGCATCTATGTCTAATAATCCACTCTCCGAATATCGCAGTAAGCAAAGTGTAATGTAAACAATGTAAACTAGGTAAACACCGTTGTTTTCTCCCTAATGTCAACATCACATCCTCCATCCGTCACGTTTCTGTCACTCGAGTACAGATGTAAAGGAGGCATGAACCCACTATCGAGCATAAATACTCCCTCTTGGAGTTACTAGCATCTACTTGGCCAGAGCATCTACTAATAACGGAGAGCATGCAAGATCATAAATAACATAAGCATGAAGATAACATGATGGATTTATAATCAGAAGACATAGCATTCAACATTTATCAGATCCCAGCAAACACAACATGTAGCATTACATAAAGATGATCTCGATCATGTGAGGTAGCTCACGAGATCTAAACATGAGGTACAATGTGGAGAGAACAACCATCTAGATACTGCTATGGACCGTAGTCCAGGGATGAACTACTCACACATCACTTCGGAGGAGGGCATGGTGGTGTAGACCCCTCCGGTGATGAATTCCCCTCCCGGCAGGGTGCCGGGAGAGCTCCAGAACCCTCCCGATCTCGGGATGACGATGACGGCGGCCTCGGGTGTTTCTCAGGAAGAAGTGGTATATTTTTAGGGTTGATATGTCGGGGGGTATAAATAAGCGAAAGGGCAAAGGCGATGGAGGCCTTGAGGCCCCACACCACCCCATGGCGCGGCCAGGGGCGCGCCGCCCTATGGTGTGGCCCTCTTCGGTCCTCTTTAGGACTCCGTGGAACCTTCGGAATTCTAGGACCTTCGGACTTCGAATTTTCCAATTCCGAGAATATTTCCAGAATAACTTTTGTGAAACTAAAAAGAACAGAAAACAGAGAACTGGCTCTGTGGCATCTTGTCAATAGGTTAGTCCGGAAAATTGATAAAAATGACATAAAGTGTATAGCAAACATGTAGGAAACGACATAAAAACAACATGGAACATCAGAAATTAAGGATACGTTTATGACGTATCACCTGGCTGCTCAAACTGGGACGCAACAATGGCAATCCAATCACGCTTCTTCGCCCGCGTCGCCTCGTCCATGCGGAGGCTGCGCTACAGCTGCCTAGCATTGAACCCGTCCAGGTGCTACTGGTAGCGGCAGCGCCTCGTCGCTTGTCGTTGCTCGTGCCGGATGCTCTTCTGGATGCCGAGCTGGAGGAGGTCCTCCTCAGTCTCGATGAAGGAGAACGGGGCATCGTCGTTGTCCTTCTTTTCCCCGGAGTTGTCCTCCGCTTGGACCCGCGCCATCGACAGCGGGGGGACCATGTTAGACTGGCCCAGTGGCAGGTCCGCCCCACCACGCGCTGGGGCAGCGCGGTCGCCGGACAACAGCCCGTGGATGCGGCCATTATTGTCGATGCGAGGCACGGACGCACCGGCGACCTCCGTGGCCGCAACAGTGTGGGGCGAGGAGGCAAGCTAATCCGAGCGTTGGCGCCGACGAGGAGGTTGCTCTACGGCTGCATCGCACAACTCCGACAACGACGGGGCTAAAACATGCGTGGATCTGAGCTAATCGCTCACCGGAGCTCTAAGCGGTGAGCAATTGCGGCGGAGGGGGCTAGGGTTCAAGGAGGGTTTGGCTTGAGAACGGCTTGAGAAACCGTTCATATAGCGGCTGAAGGGGGATTCTCGGGCCCCCGGGTCGTGTTCTCAGGCCAGGCCGCGTTTTCGGTTGATGCTAGACGCTCTAAACTGAACCCAACCTCTAAAAGAGCCGGATTTTTTTTAGTTCCGGCACTTTTAGGGGTACTGCTAGAGATGATCTTAGCAACAACACCAAAGGCAATTGGATAAATGTTATTGTTGCCATCTCTACATGTAGCTGCAAGTATATGAGCTCGTGTTGCCAGCTTTATGAAGCATCCATCCAACCCAATGAAGGGCATGCATCCTTCCCGGAATCCTAGTCTGGCATCATTTGCATCGAAAAAAAGGCCATGAAATCTTGATCTATTGCTGATGTACACTTCTTCTCCTCTCTTCATTGCTTCCCTCTGATATTCTATGGAGGCTGCAAATTCAGATATCGTATGTCACACCTTCGCATACTATGTTGCACAAATTTTGTACCGTTGAACTGAATGTATAGTTCCCATGATTCTTATTCTAGCCTACATTCAAAAACAGAGCAGGGTTTGTAACTTAAACGCCCAAGCTACGGCTCCTAATTTGACAAATATCTACTGAAACCCTAGATCCTAGAAAGCTACTCCCTCCGTATTGAAATATAAGATGTTTTAGCATTTCCTAGACAATATGTAGCTAGACATGTTTTAGTGTAAGATGCATATGAATCTACACACTAAAACATGTCTAGGTACATTATATCTACAAAATGCTAAAACATCTTATATTTTGATACAGAGGATACGGAGGGAGTAAATCTTTTGGCACCAAAGAGAGAGAGGGAGGTTGTTACCCGCGGAGTGGCTCGACGTAGTGGCTCACCTGGTCTTCGACGGAGGTGAATCCCTCAGACGACCACGCCTTGCTCCGAGATTCTTGCTGGGGTGGAAATGGCGGCCACGACGGGAAGCGCTTGTCTTCCAAATCGATGCCGAATCCCGCATCAGGCGCCCACAACTTGAAGCGGCAGACACTGGCGTCCGCTGCCAGCACCGTCGTAGTGGTCACGTTCGTGCGCGCAAAAAGAAACAGAATGGGAAAGAATGAGAGGGAACGGGCGTATTTTTGACCTAAGAAAAATACCTAACGGTCATCTCCTCGCTGCTGTCTCCCCTCTCCCACATCGACCCAAAGTATGGGCCCTTCGGTCAGAAAACTGATCAAACGGCCTAAACAACCAAATCAGTGCTATCCGTCACATACATGCCCCAATGTTCGGTGGCTATTGTCATTTTTTTCCAAAATCGGTGGTTCTATGTCACACTTGTCCCAATTGTGGTGGTTTTCCGTCATTTTCTCCCTTCGATGCTCTGACCGCAACGGTGATGAAGTAAAATTTCAGGAAAACTGTAGGAGCTTCGTAACCTTGCACAAAATTCAGGTCTGTACTAGAAGTACATGACAACAGGATAATAACCTTCATGAACCTGAAGGGCACAAATCATAACAAAAAAAAAAAAACTTGCAAGGTACTAGCAAGCAAGACAGGAGCTTGGTCTTCAGACTTGCTCTGCTGGTGCGGCCACATCCTTGGGCTGGTCTTGGGGCTTGATGTACTTGTACCAGCTGGACCAGTAGAGGTAGTTGAGGAAGTTGAGGAAGCTGAGCACGGCGAGCAGCCAGAAGAAGAGGTCGAGGTGGTTCCGGTTGATGTTGTTGCCGTGCAGCCATCCGCCACTGGCCGTGTAGTTCTTGGTGGCCGCGTTGACGGCCTTGACGATGATGGTGCTGAAGAAGTAGCCGAGCGAGAGGGCGGCCCAGAGGAACGCGGACGACATGGACTTGAGCGCGGGCGGCGCCTGCGAGTAGAAGAACTCGAGCAGGCCGATGAAGGTGAACATGTCGGCGACGCCGAACACCGCGTACTGCGGGGCCAGCCAGAAGCAAGACATGGGCAGCATCTGGATCGTCGGTATCGCGTCGAGCATGTTGTGGTCGGTGGCCACCCTCTTGCGGTACATCTCCACCACGGCGGCGATGCACATGGAGATGATGCAGAGCACGAGGCCGACGCCGACGCGCTGCAGGTACGGGATGCCGTTCGGGTGGCCCGTGATGCGGCGCGCGAAGGGCACGAAGCCGCGCTCGTACAGGGGCACGAAGAAGATGAGCATGCCCAGCGGTATGATGGGCAGAGACGCCGGCGGCATCTTCAGGTGCGGGCCCAGCCTCGTGTCCATGGTGGAGCCCTGCTGGATGGAGAAGGTCTGGAACTGGGCGAGGCAGGTGCCCATGATGATGGCGCTGCAGAAGATGGGCACCATGGCCAGAACCGTCCTCGCGTACTCCACGTGCGTCACCCGGCACTGCCGCCACGGGTTGGGCGCCTCGCCTGCCGGCGCCTGAACGATGGCCGCCCTGTCCAGGAACCTGCGCGTGCAGCATCGCAGTTCAGCGAAACATGTCAACGCCATTCACCATTACCCGACGCTTTGCTTAGCTAGCTTCTCCTTCCTTCGTGGTAAATAAATGAATGATGAATCACCTGAAAGGCTTGTCTCTATGGGATACGAACTCCGTCTCGGGGGAAGCTTTGCTTCTGCTCAACTCGTATAGCTCGTCAGAGTTCTCAGGGAGCTGCAGATTCCAGTTCCTGATTGCAGCAACGTACACCTGAAAAGGACATGCATATATATATTCAGAAACCGGCAATATATATACATAGGAATAGGATTGCCTGTTGGAAACTCTCGCGATTTGAAAGCTAGCTACAGAGTGGAAGTTCCTGACGTACCCGGAAGATGTCAAGCAGCACGCTGCTGCCCTGCGCGTTGTAGATCCGGTACCGCGGGCAGGCCGATGACGAAGGCGACGAGCGCGAGCCCCATGACGCCCGTCGCACCACCGAAGCCTTTGTCCCACCCCTTGGTGTTCTGGATCCACACGAAGAAGGTGACGCTGAAGGCTCCGCCGAGGCACATGGCGAGCAGCAGCCAGTTGAAGAAGCTGGACATCTGCCGCTTCTCCTTGGGGTGCTTATCATCGAACTGGTCGGCACAGTGCGCCGGCAGCGCCGCCTTGATGCCCGCCGACCCGATCGCAATCAGGTACAGCGCCGCGTACAGGAGAATCTCGTTGTTGCCGCGCACCTTCTCGCACGGCGGCAACGGCCAGTTGCACTGGGGCGGTAGCAGCTTCTTGTAGTGAGCTTGCAGCGTCAGCAGCAGGAGTCCCTGGGCGTACCGAACGTGTGAAAAAAAGCAAAGCATGAGATCGATCCGAGAGAATTAACATCCAACAAGTGAAGGATCCTCATTCGCAAAAAGAAAGTGAAGGATCCGTACGATGATCTCGACCATGGACGATATGATCACAGTTTGGTACCGTCCGACAAAGGTGTCGGCGAAGGCGGTGATGAGCACGGCGATCATGTAGCTCGTGCCCATGTAGTTGGTCAGCAGGTTGGAGGCGTCGGCCAGGTTGATGTGCATGACCAACATGAAGTACATGATAAGGTTCACCGCTAGAGACAGAGACGCGAGGTTCTCAAGTCCAAAGTTCGCTGAAACAACAAACAAAACCAAGATATTTCAGGTTAGCAGGCTTTCCCTTCTTGTGTTCATAGGTTGTTTGAACAACCTTAATTTGCTTCATAATTCTCTGGTTAATTACAGGACATCCAGGAGCTAATATTCCATGACTAGCACAAGAAAATCCTAGTCTGTCTCATGTGCGGGTGAGACACGATAATATATATATGTGCTGCTAACTTAATCGAGAAGACAATTTGCCCAATTGTTCCATTTTTTAAAAACTGCTCATGTGGTGCCTTGAATTTCTGTATGCTCATTTATTTCTTATTTCTCATCAAAATATTTGAATTCCCATTTTTGCTATTTAAATAGATAATTTCAGATGCTAATGGCATGTTTACAGCCAATAAAACGATTCTCCGATTGGTTAAGCCAACTCTATACATGTCTATTTACCTTTCATGTCGGGTATGAAAAACTATCTTGGCTAAAAACAACTCAGCAAGGTAATGAGTGCATGGACAAAACAAATAAATTTTAAGAAACAGTATGCCTAAGTAGTAAAATCCCGAGTACTAATACAGCTTGTGCACTACAAAGACTGATCATGTGAATTTACTTATTAACAGATATGATGAAATTTGATGGCCAAGAGCAGGAATTACATAGAATGAAGAACGAATTGCCAACACCGCCATGGCGCCCTCGCACGGCAGGCCTTCCTCTCCAATCAACCTTCCCTTCGATAACTTCGTATTTTTTTCCCTTCAACAGCTTCAAGTGTATCCACCTAAAGGACCACATATGACTTTATGTCAATAACAAAGTCAATTTCATGCCTTACGGACATGAAGTACTAGGCATTAGATGAACCATGTAGTTTACCTTGCTGTCTGCTTCAACTGTTTTGCCGGTTTCCTTGAATTCCTATTGAATTAAAAAAAATGCACAAAAAGTGAGAGATATTGATATGGGAAATGAACATGTAATTTCTGAAGGAAGTGGGATATTCTTCATGAACGAGTATCTAGTACTCTTATTTATATGCAACAACACTAGCTATCTTTGTTCGTCTGTTCTTGTTAATGTATTAGTTCAGCACCCATGAGTGTGGAAATATCAGTTTGGATGCATTTCCATTTCACTCAATTTAGTACTCCCTCCGTCCCAAATTAAATGTCTCAAAGTTGGACGAAAAGTGAGTGTATCTAGACATGTTTCAGTGTTAGATACATCTACTTTTGTCTAACTTTGAGACAATTAATTTGGGACGGAGGGAGTAGTAGTATAGGGATCGTATTAGAATCTACATAATTCATTCCATGAAAGAAGCAATAATCCATCGACGTCGTTCATGTATAAACTATTTTACATAGTAACTTCTACCTTATTCCCTATTATTCCGCATATAGCATATATTAGGTAGTAAAAGGAAATTATCATTGCAGTTTAGATAGAATTGTAATTTTTGTGCATGTTTTTATGACATGGTATGACAAGAATTAGCTATCGCAGAAGTAAAAATGAGAAAGGGAGAGAGCATAATATGAAGAAAGAAGATACCATGGAGTCTACTTTGCCTGTGGCTTCAGTTACTTTGCTCATCTCCTCGTTTTCCTGTCAAGATTTCAAGAAAATCACACACCAGTAAGAAATTAGCACATAGTGAAAAATGAAAAGTTGGAACATCAGCAGCAAGCAAGAAGAGGACCTACCATTTTGGCCAAGGGCTCTCTTAGGTGGACAGACGGAAGGCGCGGTTGCTAGGCAATATAAAGCATCTGATCGATTTCATGACCGAGTCTCGTTCCTATGATTGTTTTATGGGCCTCTCCGTTTAGCCTATTCTTGTTGCAACTATTATTAATAGCGGCGTCCCCTAGATATGGAGATCTTAACTCATTAATACTCCAACCCGGCCGTTATGTACAACCTACAGTTGTCAGGTAACGGATCGGCGCGTAGCCAGCTCAGATTTTACATAAGAGAACCAGTCAGATTTGATTGGTTCACCCTTGCATGGTTTGCAACTTTCTCCAGTCGTTTGTAATTCACGCGCCAGGCTCTCCAAGGAAGCATCCGTAGCTTTCCCTTTCATGGCATAGGATGTTTTGTCACCGTCTGCCTGTTTCTAACAAAAAATACATACTATCACTATCAGTTGCTTTCTGCGTGATCACATCAGAGATTATAGCTTCAGTATGAACGCTGCTTTCACAAACCTGAAATGACGCCATGCGTGCTGCCATACGTTGCCGAGGCTGATGAAACCAAAGCACACAGCTTGTTCACAGTTCACGTACAGCACCTGACATGTTACTTGAGCATTGATACCCAGTTGCCGGTAATTGCCGGCGCCAGCACTTAGTTTATTCCAACTCCATAGTGACGTTAACAATGTACCTGCAGAAACAACAAGTCAGAACTCGGAGGGAATCTGGAATCAGATTCACCTAATAATCCTCCCAGCTTGAGTACTGCAAATTCTTAATTCTTATGTTGCAGTTGACTTTGTCAATTTGCAAATGGAAAAGAAAAGAGGAAAGGTAGCCAATAGTCATGGCTTCCACATGGAAGCATGTCCTCCTGATGTCCACCAGGTGGCCAAAAGATCAGTGCAACCAAGCAGCAGCATGCATCTGCTCATTTCACATTTTCAATGACTCATTGATCATTTTCAGTTTTGTTCCCTATCTTCTTTTTCTATAACAAAAAATTGTTCACTATATCCATATGCCCCACCTTACATGCACTTGTCGAAAATACAATCTGTGCTCAAACTTCATTGATAACCTTCAAATGTCAGAGAAATTTGCTTTAAATTTTCACCCAAACTGCACAAGTCATGGGTTCCAATGAACATTGCTGGACTGTTCACAGCTGACACCACGAGTGCATGGCTCAGTTACATCTGCTGGACCAAATTTTAAAGGGGCAAGCACAAATCACTAATGCAAAATCCATAATGTACATTGAATTCCACTGCCGCAAAGAGAAATCTGGGGCCAGATGAAATATTTTTGAAATGGACAAAAACATCTTGATGCTACTTCGCTCAGAGCACCAGCACAAAAGCATGAATCCACAACATGTTACAGGGAGTACCATACATGAACAAAAGAACAAATGCTATCTTTAAACAGGGTGCTTCATAGCAGAGTGAATGAATGAATGCTCAACATTTTGGTCAATAATTTAATAAGGAGTACTTTGCACGCACAACAATCCTGCCCTTCTCCACACCCAGTTTTGCTCCTGTGACCAGCCAGTGGCCAGGAGCATCTTGTGGGCCCTTCAGCGTCTCTGTCATGTCAACAATCTTCACAAGTTTAGCATTATTATCACTTGAGGATGATGAAGATTCATCTGTTCTTTGCATCGAAGAACCTGGACTGTGGTCCCACACGGATCTCCTAATTGTGCATCCAGGAACTCTGGAGAACAACAGTTTAAGGTGTAGTACGCTCTTTGCACCGAAATCCCACACTCCCAACTGTGCCCCTGTGACAATATAAACGCCAGACAGATCCGTGATATTTGTTTCGGTGTACTCTATGGGCGCAGTGCTGACATGAGCAAAATTCTTCCACTTGATTGGTTCGAACCATCGGCTATCCTGCTCTTCAGGTCCTTGCCATTTTGGTGGCCCAATCGTGATATGTGCATCCCAATGAGGTAAAAATATTTTTGGTAAGGAACCAAGGTGCTGCAAATGAATAGTCAAACGGTTCTGTTTTGCTCCTTCCAAGCACAGCCTCAGGCCAGTGACAGGTCTACGCCCAACAGATATCTGCATGTATTCCATTGAAGTTAGCTTGAATTAGATTGCTCTGCAAAACTTATCATCTTACAAACAAAAAAAATTCAGACTGTCACTGAATGGAAACCCCAACTTAAGTAGTTGTAACACCCCGGTCACCCGTGGCCGGCGGCTCGTGCGCACCCGGGAAGGACTTCCTGGTCAGTCACCCATCCTCAAATCGCTCCGAGCCAAGCACGCTTAACCTCGGAGTTCCTTGGGAATGAGCTTCTGGAAAAGAAGGTATACCTTGTTTATATGAGTATCCTATCAATCCTATTGAGCCCTCAGCCAGGATGTCACAGTTGTCCCCTAATTTCGCTCTGCTATCTAGTGGCCACAAGGCATGATGAATTGAATTTAGGATATTTCACAGCAAATCACAACTTAATTTAAACATTGAAATTATTGGTATTCTATACGCAGCCAACATGAAATTCACATCTCATGCAAATTATTATTATTAGGGGTATCAGAAAAATGTTATTCTGTTTCGACTTTTAACGAACTTATTTGATGAACCACAAGACAGGATCAAGGCATTAAATTACCCTGTCAATGGTAAAATTAGCGAAGGAAAAAGATACTATCATGCTCATGTATTTAAATCTAAGGGCCGCCTTTACCTGTTCTGTGCTAACAAAGAGCTTTGGGCCCATCAAGCTGAACTGAAGTGACGGGCATACCGGCTCCTTTCTGTTTTGACCAGCAATACCCGGTGGTACTGGAGCCCAAACTAGTGGAACTTGGAAATCTAGGAAGTATTGTAACTCTTCAATCGGAGGTTTGTCTGGAGAACAAATATTTTAACGGTCATTGAAAAGATACAGCGTAATATTATAATTTTAAATAGCAAAAAGGCAAAATCACATATAATTATCCAATCCTTTGGTAGAAGAAACATAGGAAAACTATTTTTCCTACACCGCTATCTTTGGATAGCCATACTACATTGAACTAATGACTTAATCATGCTAGACATAATGAATTTAGGGCAGATATGCAGGTCCTGAACACGCAAACATTAACCGTACTACCACATTTCAGCCCAAACAGAAGAACAACCACACAGAGACCCTGCTATATAATATTGATGACAAGTAAAACAGCTCTGGTATTAAAATGTAGAAGTACACATTGAAGGTGGCAAATGAACGTTAAAGGCACAGTCCTGGAAAGGAACCAGATGCATGTCTTACATGTCAAGTACAGATCAATGGCACGAGCTATGTGCTTCTTCCCAGGCATGTCATCAACAAGAGAAACGATAGGGAGAAATGTCATGCCTATGACATCTGGCGATGAGGGAACAGTTCTTATCCACTCAATAAAATTCTGAACAAGATCACAACCTCCCCTCCTTCTGAAGATTACTGTCATATCCTGTGTGAGTGACTGGAGTTAGGAACTTTTGGTAGCTCAAGAGGTGCCGTGCACATAACACATAAGTATAGTCTCTACTATAGTACCTTTTGTTCTTCCATTGAACATGTGTGAAGTTTCAAAGTAACTAAGTTCCTACTTGTGATACTTAAGGTGGTTTTAAAAGACGTTGCAAATATTATATGTGCTGTGCAAATGTCATCATTTTAAGCTCACGCAGCCCTTAATAAAGGAAGTCTTGGTAAGTTCCAATTCTTATCAACAATTGCAGATATACAAGATTACTCTTATTAATATAAGATGGAAAGACAAGGAATTGGCTAACCTTCTCACTATAATTGATGGGGGATGCATTTGACTTGCTTTCCTCATCCGAGAATCTCTCATTCCCAATCTCCCTCACATAATTTCTGAACTCCAATTCGGACAATTGGGACGAGGAATGCTGCTTTATGTATACCTCATCCTTACCGCCAACCATTACCGAAGTAATAATATGTGTGCCGTAGTTCTCAATAAAGCTGGGCGGAAGCGAAACAAGATCAACTTATTGTATGACAAGGGCAGGTAAAGATGCAAGGAATTACAAAAGATGGCCGTAATTAGAACTGACCCTGATAGCAGGGTCAATGGAGAAGATTACCTACTGACCTAGCCAATGTTGATGGATCCCAACTGTATGGAATTGCGAGCTTTACACTCTCTTGCAGAATCAGTTCATCACTAGTTATTTTAACTCTATATAGCGGCACAGAAAAACCATCAATCGCAAGGGATTTTGTTGCGGCAGCATCATTCTTCCAGGAACCGGTAAAGCTGAAGAGCGAGTTGAAGGAACCAAGCGGTACTGTTTCCAGCAAGCCCGCCTTCCTGTTGAAATGTTCAGCCATCTGAGCAACAAATGGGGATGTCAGATATGGCGAAGCAAACAGCCACGGAGCTTTCGCTTATGAATTGAGATTTGCATCGCAGCACGTAGAACAGGACAAGACATGCCGTATATGTGAGCACGATCCGATCAAAAGCAACCATGGGGACTTGGAAGAATCTCCCTCACCTTCTGGAAGCTGCAGACGAAGGGCTCGTCCGGCGCGGCGCCAGGCGATACAGGGCGGCTGCGCTCGCGGCTGCCGCGGTACGCCTCTACCTCGACATCCGGGGGAACGCCGCCGAGTACCCCGCCGCTGATGGGCAAGTCCCGCGCGCGGGCCTCGTCGAGAGCCACGAGCCTCCCGGCGCCCTTGCAGTAGAGCAGACGGTGGTCGCCGGCGGCGTCGAGGCCGCGCCCCACCGCCTGCAGGGCCGCCTCGAGGGCGGACCCGGCGAGGCTCATGGGCCCCTCCACTTCTCCACCGCCGCCTCGAGATCCGTGGCGATTCAGCTTGGCGACAACAATCAGAGGCTGCTCCGGTGCCTACGCTGCTCCTTCTCGGAGATTACGGGAGGGGAAGGGGAGGGAAGAAGACACAGACGGGGGTTGGAGGGGTCGTCGCTAGAGAAGCTTTTGACCGCCGCTATAGCTGCCGATCGGGCGGAGAGGGGGACACGGTTTCTACGGAGCAAGCGAACCTCTGAAGGAGAAGGCGACACTGCCTGCCTGCCTGCCTGGAGTAGTTTGGTTTGACTGGTTTTCTTTTTCTTTTTTCTTTCTTTTATTTATGTCCTCCTGGCTGTTATTTGCTCTGATTCGATCTTGTCATATCAACCCAGATATTAGTACTATTTCAATTTCAAAGCACGTCTTCAATGTTGTCATGCCGGCTTCTTTTTGCAGTGGTTGAGAATTGGAATGCATGCCATTGAAAAGGTACTGGTTTGACTTTCTGTATTGTAATTAGTTGGGAAATCTACACACAAACAACATGTCAAATTAAGCGCATCTCTTTTCCTTGGTGTTATAAATAAATTTCAAGATTTATAATATTCTTGTGAGGAATAGTCCAACTTCTACTAGTACGTCTATTCCTGAAAACAAGGCCTATACTTTTTTTTACAAAAGTCAAACATTTGACCAAGGTTTAATAAGAAAAGAAAAACTATTAGCGTCTGCAATACAAAATCAATATTATTGGTACATCTTAAAATATATTTTCATGTGATATCTTCGTGGTATCATAGTTTTTTTCTTAAAACTTGGTCAAAGTTGATATTGTTTAACTTAAAGAAAAGTTACACACATTCGTCCTCCAAACAAAGGGAGTAGTAATTATTTTGCTTATCTACAGAAAATATAGTATTTGTCCTTTTGATGGTCCACCAGAAAATAACCAAAATTACAATATGTTTTTGTGGATGTTTGTGTCGAAGGCATTTTACAAAAAAAACTATAGAAACTCAAATTATGCCATACATGTAGGCCAAAATATGTTGTTTTGATGACATGTGATCAAAGTATTTTGTGAGTGCTATCATACTTAGTGTTGATCGCCAGTGTTTAGGATATCAGTTATCCTTAACTTACCGGTCGGCCCATGATAAGAGATATATCGGCTTATCGGTCGATAAATCGATTTTATCGGTCGACTATTTATCAGTCATTTTTCTTGTAAATCCCAAATTATAGCACTAAAACATCTAAAATATGCTATAAAATTATATCATATTAGCACTAAAAACTCTAAATTATGATATATAGATATATTATATTCAATAATGCTAAAAATTTATATCAGCCGATTTATCCGCGTATCGACCGATAAATCGCTTGCAAGACCGATAAAATGGCCCGAATGATAAACTCCATCGATATTCATTTATCTTACCGGTCACCAGCCGATAAGCGATAAATCGGCATATCGGATGATATTTTGCTAAAACTTAAACATCATATGCGCGAACTCTTGGTAGATTGTGCTTAGGCACAAAATTCGATGTGGCATGTGACCAAACATTCTTGTTGTTAAATGAGATTTGTGCATTCGCACCTCTTGTCTATCTTATTCTTGTAGAGTATGGTCGTCGATCCAATTTTTACAATTTTGTAGCCCTTCTCAAATTAATTAATTAGATTTCAAGAAAAGTCGAACTTCATCCTTTCATAGCAAATATTGCAATAGTTGAGCATGCTTTTTCATGTGCCTGCTCCTTCCTCGAAAAAGAAAACAACACTTGAACAAGTATACATGGTGTGGTGGTATTTTTCTCGACGACATATTTGTGTTCGGAGGGCCACGATCATTGTACCACACGGGAGACGAAGATTTATATAGGTTGGGGCCCCGACGAAAAAGGTCCGGTGACAATCCTACTTGTTGTTTTCTGCGACTTGTAGTATCTATCTATGCTCTCACGATCTCGAGGAAAAATCGATCTCGCTTATGCTGGATGGAATTGTTTTTAGACGCATTGCTCGGTTGGCCCCCATTTTGTCTTACATGCTTGGTGGAAATTATATTAGCTTTACAAACTGTCGATGCCCCGTCCCTGGTACCATGGAAACATGGAAAGAGATCCAAGTGACCAGAAGGGACTTCGCTGGTCCAGCCGGGAAGAGGCTGCAGGTGTTTCGCTGGTACTAGGATTCTCCCCGGGGAACCCTCCTCGGGACTTTCCTGTGTCCAGGCGCGACACCTGAGCAGGCGCGTGGCGCCCCTTCTCAAGACAAATACCAAGCCCTAACAAAGGCTTATGTCTTCGACACGACTAGGCCACTCAACATGTGTCTAGGAGGAGGGTGGTATGTCCTCACCCCCGCGATCTGCCTGCGCCACCTCATCGGCATGGTGGCACTGCAGGGGACATGTGTAGAACATGAAGAAGGACAAGTGTGGCTACTCCTTGAATATAAAAGGAGGACTAAGTCCATGAGGGAAGCGATTAGCACATATAGATCTCGGCGCACGCCCTAGAGAAGAGCGGGCTAGAGGGCAACAGAAGTAGCACCGCACGGCCTCCCGGGACGCACCACTCCCCGGCGAGGAAAAATATATCCAAGGTTGTAATTGCTGGGTTGCGTAATGGGAATTTAAAATTTTCGCCATGCATGCTACGCAACAACCAATACCTTGGTATGCAGATACAAGTGCATATAAATTCCAGTATCTAGTTCCCGAGATCGTGTACCAGACATCGTAGTAGCGGAAGAGGTGTCAGTGATGATGTCGATGAAGCCCATAGAAGATCCTCACACACAAGCCTATGGGTGAGGATGTTGCCGACTCCCCATATCCAGCGCCTTGATCCAGCAGAGTGAGTGTCTCACGTGTTACCCCTCTGAGAGTATGCACACATACGTGAAGGCCAATATTTTCGCGCTTCGTCGTCCAGGAGTAGACGCCGCAGGTGTATATGAAAATGAAGTTCTCAACACATGTAGTGTGGCACTTCTTCATAGGGTATACAAGATATAGCGGGATATAACGAAGTTACATTTAAAATAGCGTGATGAAAAAAATGGTGAAAAATAACCCAAATATTTCAGATTTTAGGCTAATCAACACTTTTTTTTTCAAAATCAATGCATGCATATCTAGGTAACCGTTTCAAATGTCAAGGCCAAATCCATGGCACAAATACAAATATGAGGTGAGGTGTGAATCTGTAGGTAGCATACACTACCCAAAATTTAATTATATGCAAAAAACATGCATCAGGTTCAACTATTTAGCTGCAAGCAGTGTTGTATAGGAAAGAAACTACAGGAAAGAAACATAATTTGGACTACTGCATGCTATCATAATATAGCGCGCTATAACGTTACCTAGTTTAGCGTGATTCAGCGTGCTAAAAACGACATTAGCTCTGTAGCGGCAACTTTTGGCCAAATATAGCGTAGCCCCTCAAATTAAGCTATAGCGCGCTATTTTTTCAATGCACATGAGAGAGAAAGAGAGAGAGATAGGGAGTAATTAGAAGATAGGTATAACTGGTCTAATTGGTAGAGGGCACCTCAAAACCCCCAATTAGAAGAAGCTCTAATTCAATTATAGGGTCTCTAATTAGAAGCTCTAATTAGACCCACTAATTCTTCTAGAGAAAGAGAGAGAGAGGTTTGAGAGACAATTGTGGGAAGACTTGCCAAAAGGGAAAGGAGTCCTACTTGGGGTAGGAGGTGGTGGCCGCACCATTAAGGAGGTGGACGCACCACCCTCCTAGCCCAACTCCACCTTCCACTCCTTCCCTTTTTCTTTTCTCCTTTCTTTCCAAATAATTCAGAAAAATACCGGGACGATGAGTACCATTCTGTGAAGCCATTGGGGCCCACCTGGCAACCCCCAAAATTACGGTTCGGCCATGAGAGGGACATCTGCCCCCTCCCGGTACTCCCCCTTATATGGAAATTCCACGAAACTCCTCCGGAACCACTTAACCCTTACAGATAAAATCATCGATATTATCTAACGATGTCAGAAAATATTTTCGACGCCTCGAGACATCTCATGCCCCCTGTATTTGCTCCGTAAAGCGTGCAGTCTCAATTTATCTTTCGGAACGACTCCGGAATAAATTCCGGTAGTAATAGAAATTGTTTAAATTACTCTTGGACATCAAATGACTTCATTATAAATTATCTCCAATATATAAAATATGTCTATCACGCCAAAGCACTATTCTGATGATACTCCTAGTTGATCCGGACCTACCAATATACACAAAAATCAGCCCAAACTTAAGTGTGTTTCCCCTACAAGTTCGATAGTGTGTGGATATGAAACTGGAAACTCTTTCCTATTCAATAATCAATAGCGGGGTCACGGATGCCCATACTGACTCCCACATACTTGATGTTTACGCATGCTTCTATTCTTGTAGACAGTGTTGGGGCTCCAAGTACCGAGGTTTGCAGAACAGCAGCAAGTTTCCTTTAACTGGATCACCCAAGGTTTATCGAACTCAGGGAGGTAGAGGTCAAATATACCCCTCTCAAGCAACCCTGCAATTAAGATACAAGAATTCGCTTGTGTCCCCAACACACCCAATATACTTGTCAGGTATATAGGTGCACTAGTTTGGTGAAAAGATAGTGAAATGCGAGTAATATGGATGGTTATAAGTAATAATAGCAATCTGGAATAAATATGGCTGCAAGCAAACATGTAGCAGAACAGGCGGAAAATGGTATTTCAATGCTTGGAAACAAGGCCTATGGCTCCTACTTTCACTAGTGGACACTCTCAACAATGAAAACATAATTGAATGCATAAATATCATTTCTTAACTATGCTACTCCAAACCACTCTCCGGTCGAATAACAAACACCAATCATTGCGTAGGGCTGTAACAGCACTCCACAAGTCTATATTCCCTCTCTAGGGCACCCCACGCTATCACTATGAGCGTCCTAAATTAGTACTAAACAAACGCCACAATTTCATAGGTTCATCTTCCAACACAAGATATAAATATCATGCTAAACTACACGGTGCACACACTATCACCTTTACACCGCGATCAAAGTGTTTACGGAGATAACAAAACCACTTGAGTATCATAACAGATGAAGATCACATCTACATATTCAACTAGATTACAAAGCTCATGATCACATAAAGATCACACCATGGGAGAGAGAGATGAACCACATAGCTACCGGTAGATCCCTAAGCCCCGGGGGAGAACTACTCCCTCCTCATCATAGGAGATAGCAACGGCGATGGAGCTGGCGGTGGAGTCGATGGAGATGGCTTCCGGGGGCACTTCCCCGTCCCGGCAGGGTGCCAGAACAGAGATCTGTCCCCCGAAACTTGTCGGCGACGACGGCGGAGCTACAAATGTATTTTGTGGAAAAGGTCGATTCTTCTAGGGTTTATGCATCGGGGAGTATATATAGGAGAAAGGGCAATGCCGAGGGGTGGCCAGGGGGACCCGCTGAAAAATCATCGTCCGTTTTGATAATTATATGACAACATACCTATTTGATCTAATGTTTGTTTGATAGATGAAAATGCCCAGGTTCATCAAAGTGTACTAATTCTATGGGCTGCATTTTCGGTTGAAATGAAAAGAGCTAGAAGAAAGAAAACTGGGAAGCAGTTTTTGCATGGAGCGGAGGCTCCGGTGAAACCACCGGAGGCTCCGCCCCAGGCTCCGGTGCGGGTCCGGTGGAGGATCCGCCCAAACCTCCCTCTGGTGCAAATGAGCGGAGGCCAGGGCGGAACCTCCGGTGGGCGGAGCCTCCGCCCTTTCCACCGGAGCCTCCGTTGCCTCCATCCAGGCCCTATGCACGATTGGCATCCGGTGCGCCTCCGGTGGGGGCTCCGCCAAAACCTCGCTCTGTGGGATAAGAGCGGAGGCTCCACCGGAGCCTCTGGTGCAGCTCCGGTGGGCCGAGCCTCCGCCCTTTCCACCGGAGCCTCCGCCCCTTGGCCCTCCAAAGGATAAGATTCGTGCTGCGCAACTGCGCAAATAAAAGATGCCCACCGGAGCCTCCGGTGAAACCACCGGAGCCTCCGGTGCTTCCAAGACTGCAACTGCCACTTTGTGGGGAGGGGTATAAATACCCCTTCCACTTCCTCATAAATGCCAAGCTTTTCCCATTCTCTCTCCTAGCCATTAATGAAAGCTTCACCCACCTAGATCTCCCTCTCCACTCACCCACTCACTCCCAAACTTTGTGGAGAGCTAGAGGAGACCAAGATCCACACTTCCACCAAAGGAATTTCAAATCCATCCACCACAACCTAGTAGATCTAGAATCCTACTTGAGGCCTAGAAACCTTAGTAGATCTTGTGCTTGTAGCTTCCACCTTGTTGCAAGAAGCTACGGATTGCTTGAGAGCCTCCATCCATCTTGTGGAGTGACCTCGAGCTCATGTAAGGGTTTGGTCAACGCCATCAAGTCGACCTCATAGTGGAAACGAGAATCTCCCTCACCGGAGAAGCTCAAGGAGAATAAGGTGTGCACAACCGTGCTATTGAGGAGTGCCTAGGTGGCTCCCCACCTCTCCAACATAGACGTACTTCTCATTGAGAAGGAACTACGGGAATCATATCCTTGTCTCCTTGTTTACACTTGTGGTTTATCTTGCTACCTTTCGTTTTACTTCCGTTGCGCATATTATCTTGTTCACATAGGTTGCTCACCTAGATGCACATCTAGAGAACCTTATCTTATCTTGCTTAGCCCTAATAAAAGGAAAAGAAAAGAAAAAATGGTAGTAAACCTATTCACCCCCCCCTCTAGTTGACCATAGTGCACTTTCAATTGGTATCAGAGCCTCGGCTCTTACTAAGGGCTTAACCGCCCAAGAGTATAATGGTCAATGAAAATGCCCCCGAAAGTTCTAATGCGGAAAACACCAAAATGGCCGACACTATATCTAACCTACAAGAAACGGTTGGAACCATCCAAACCGAATTGTCCAAGGTTAGCTCTAGTGTTAGCTCGGAGGTTTCTAGCATAAAGAAAATGATGGAGGCCTTGATGGGGAAAACCAAGGAGTCCGAGGAACCACCTCTCACCGCCAATGATGTTAGCTCGGATGAAGAGTCCATTCCGGACATCGCCAAAATGGAAGCTAACATTGCTTTAGCTAAGGCGAAAGCCAAAGCTAAAGCCGATAAAAAGGCAAAGAGCGGTGGGAGCTCCGAAGGCTTCAAGTCTCAATCGGCTAACGGTTCGGGGTCTCACTCTTAAGTTCCACCACCTCCCAATTATGACACCATTCATCCCATTGCCACAATGCCACACATGGTTAATGTTGGAGTTCCTCCCATGCTTAACACTAATGAATTTTCATCTTGGAAGTTCGATATGGAGTCTCATATTTCAGGATCTTGCACCGCTTTGTGGAGAAGCATCCTCCATGGATTTCACCCTCATGATCCAAGCAACTTGACTCCAAGAGAAGATGTGGAATTTCAACTCAACAAGACCGCTCTTGTCACTATCCAAAAGGCTCTCCCAAGAGAACATCTTGAACACATCCGCGGTATCAAGACCGCCAAGGAGGCTTGGGATAAACTTGACACCTTGTTCCAAGGAAATGCTAGTATCCAATCATCCAAGTATGATGTTGCTCTTGACAAGTCCGAGAACTTTGTTATGCTTGAAGACGAAAGTCCCGAGGATCTATATAGAAGAGTGGTCACCCTTGGCAATCAATTAAGGGATTTTGGAAAAGAGGAAATCTCCGATGAGTGGATCAAGAGGAAGTTTGTCAAGGCAATAACTCCATTTGAGAAGAACCTTGCCACAAGCATTCGAACAAGATCTGACTACAACTCCCTCAACTCCATTGGTGTTCTTAGTGAGTTCATAGCAATATCCTATCTCACAAGAGTGCGGATGACGCTCTCGCTCGCTCAAGAGGAGGAAAGTCTCCAAACCTCGCCTTGAAGTCTAAGGCGATTGCTAAGATAGAAGAAGTGGATGAGGATGATGAGGACTATGAAAACACATACAAAGGTGCTCATAAGTGCATCGCTCTTGCCATGCATGGTTATTGGAAGAGATGGGAGGCTCACAAGGCCGGTGCTCCTATACCTTCAAGGAACAAGATCTTTAGGAACAAAGGGGAGCGGCCAAGGACATGCTACAATTGTGGAAGTGAAAACCACTTAGTCAAAGAGTGTCCCTTTGAGCCAAGAGAAGAAAATGAAGGGAAGCTTGTTCGCAAGGACAAGAACAAAGCTCCACAAAACAAGAACCTCGCTAGAAGAGTCCCAAGGGCTCTATATGTTCAATAAGGCCCAACACTGGAAACATACTACTCCGGAGATGAAGGAGAAGATGAAGTCGTAGGTGTTGCCCACGTCGCCATAGCTACGACTTCCTCTTCTTCGGTCTCTCTATTTGAATCTCCCAATGAGAAGGCATCGATCTTACCTACATGTCTCATGGAAAAAGCCACCGCGGTAATTTCCTCCACCTCCAAGTCTATTGTCACTAGCTCTCCATCATTATTGGTTTGTGTTGAAAACATTGTTGATGATGAGGAGGCTAAGAATCTAGGCTCTTGGTTATGTAGTCTTGAAGGTGAAACTAAAGAAAAGGTAAAGGCTCTCTTAAGGCAACTTGATGATGCTAACTCTCTCATAGATAAGAAGGAGGATATCATCATGACCTTGGAGAGCCATGGCGGTAGCCATGAGAATCATGACGATGAACTAGTCAAAGCTCTCGAAAAAGAAAGATCCATGAGAGCATCTCTCGAAGAGAGACTATCTAATCTACAAGAGACCTATGCTATTAGTGTTTCCAAGCTTAGGAAAGATAATGAAAAATCTCTCGCCAAGCTTAGGAAAGATAACGAAAAAGCTCTTGCTTTACTTAAAGTATTTGAAGAAGAGGAGTTGAAGCTAGGAGTAGCTCATGAAGAACTTGTTGAGAATCATGAAAAACTAAAAAAGGAGTTCATGTCTCTTAAAGAAATTCATGACAAACTCACCAAGTATCGGAACAATCTTCTAGCTCAACAATCTAATAAACAAGTGATATCTTCCTCTAATAGCATAGCTATCATGTCTACCTCTTGCACTACGACTAACATTGTAGGGAAAGAGAGAATTCTCAATGATTCCATAAGCTCTCAAGGAGCCAAGAAAGGAAAAGAAGGACTTGGTTTCGTTTCCAAGTCAAAGAAGAAATCCAAGAAGGTCACATCTCCCTCTCAAAATGTTGTCTTTGTGAAAGAGGGAGAGGTGACCAAAGAGAAGGAGACCAAATCCATTGTGGGTGGTGATACCTCTAGGGGGAGCATCACTCACAATGACTTCGACGGAAAATATAACCCATCTTATGTTCTTATGAAATCTAGAGATGGACATGTTTATGCTAAATTTGTTGGTACTTCTTATGGTGATGATTATCATTGGACTATTTGGGTTCCTAAGACCCTTGTTACTAACAAAAGAGGACCCATTGAAGGATGGGTACCTAAATCAAGAAATTGATCTCTTGTAGGGAAGTGCTTCCGGGTCAGGTAGATGGACAGTGGATAGTGGTGCATCCCAACATATGACCGGAAGCTATGACGCAATGAGTAACATTGAACCTCCATTACGTCATCTCAATTGCGTTACTATTGGTGACAAGTCCGAGCTTAAGGTATTGGAACGAGGCAAGGTGGCTATCTCAAATGATTTATCAATTGAGAATGTTCTCCTTGTTGAGTCCCTTGGCTATAACTTGATGTCCGTTCTTCAACTTGCGAATTGTGGATTTACCTCGTTCTTTAATAAAGAGAGTGTGATTGTCGCTTGGGAAACATATCTTAAAGTAGCCTTTGTTGGGTGTGTCGAGAACGGCATGTATGTGTGGACTTCTCTAAAGGAGACACGTGTGCCGTGACATGCCTAATGGCTAAAGTTGATGTGGGGTGGCTTTGGCATCGCCGGTTATCCCACACCAATATGAGAATGTTGCATGACCTCCAAAGTGACAATCATGTTCTAGGACTAACCAAAGCTAAGTTTGCTAAATATCGTGTGTGTATCTCTTGTACCTTTGGGAAGCAACATGGAGAACAACACCCAACCAAGACAACTATCTCCACCACAAGAATTCTCGAGCTCATTCACTTAGATCTCTTTGGTCCACTATCTTATGATAGCCTCGGAGGAAAGAAGTATTGTTTGGTGATTGTGGATGATTATACAAGATATTGTTGGGTGTATTTCTTCAAGAGGAAAAGTGAGACTCAAAAGAGAGCCATCGAGTTCATCACTCTAGTGGAGCGCCAACACAATGCTACCATATTGGCCATCCGGAGTGATAATGGATCGGAGTTCAAGAACTACACCGTTGAGGGTTTTCTTAGTGAAGAAGGCATTGCTCATCAATATTCCACTCCTTATACCCCTCAACAAAATGGTGTTGCGGAGAGAAAGAACCGGACTTTGATGGATGCGGCTAGAACTATGATTGCGGAGTTCTCTTCTCCCTATAACTTTTGGGCCGAAGCCGTCTCCACCGCATGTCATGCTACTAACCGGTTATATATTCGCAAGATGTTGAACAAGACTCCCTATGAGATTCTCACGGGCTTCAAGGTCTTTGGTTGCAAGTGCTTCATTCGCAAGAAAGGTAAACGGTTGTCAAAATTTGAGACCAAATCTTATGAGGGTATCTTTGTTGGCTATGCCACAAATGCTCACGCCTATAGAGTCTAGAACAAGTCCACCGGACAAGTTGAAGAAGCTATAGACGTGGTGTTTGATGAGGATAACGGCTCCCAAGGGGGCGTATAGATCATGGTGTTGTAGGAGATGCAATTCCTCCCATCGTCATAATAAGAATGGGGATTGGTGAAATAATCCCCATTGAGGGTTACCGGATGACGGAGGGAGAAGGACTATGCCCCACTCAAGTGGAGCCATTGACTACACCCATTCATGATCAAGCTACTCAACAAGATGCACCAAGCCCTCAAGCTAATGATCAAGGTCAAACAAGCAATCAAGGCCAAGCTAATGACCAAGGCCAAGAAACTCATCTAAATCATGATCAAGATTCCATCATTGATGAGAGTGCTCAACCTAGTGGTGATTCATCACCCATTATTGATCAAGGACGAAATGAAGATGATCATATCTCCGATGAAGAAGGTGATTCTCAATCCGTATCCAAGGAATCTTTGGAGGAGATGTTAGCACGAAGAGCAAAGAGAAGTCTAGAGAATATTGAACGAGCGGGTCATACGGAGGACAAGATTCTTGGGCAAGTTCGTGGGAGAGTGGTCACTAGGAGGCAATTGGTGGATTTTAGCAAGGCTCGTGCTTTTGTCTCCTTCATTGAGCCCAAGAAGGTCTATGAAGCTCTCTAAGATCAAGATTGGCTTGAAGCCATGCATGATGAACTCAATAACTTTGAGCGCAACAAAGTGTGTAAACTAGTGCCAAGACCCAAGGATTGCAAAAATGTGATTGGCACCAAATGGGTTTTCAAGAACAAGCAAGACAAAGATGGTATTTTCATTCGCAACAAGGCAAGATTGGTGGCTCAAGGTTTTTCCCAAGTCGAAGGTATTGACTTCGGTGAAACTTTCGCCCCCGTAGCTCGTCTTGAATCCATTCGCATCTTACTTGATTATGCATCTCATCATAACTTCAAGTTACAACAAATGGATGTTAAGAGTGCTTTCCTCAATGGTCCCATTAATGAGTTAGTATATGTCAAGCAACCTCTGGGCTTCGAGGATCCCAACCACCCCGATCATGTCTATAAACTCGATAAGGCGCTCTATGGACTTAAACAAGCTCCACGTGTGTGGTATGAGCACCTTAAAGAGTTCCTAGTGGATCGTGGGTTTAATGTTGGTTTAATCGATCCCACCCTCT
This sequence comes from Alopecurus myosuroides, assembly GCA_028641055.1. Taxonomy (NCBI): domain Eukaryota; kingdom Viridiplantae; phylum Streptophyta; class Magnoliopsida; order Poales; family Poaceae; genus Alopecurus; species Alopecurus myosuroides. The sequence goes on along the minus strand of CM054058.1, from coordinate 212,132,192 downwards.
TTACCAAGACGGTTGGAGGTGACTTGTTCATATGCCAACTCTATGTGGATGACATCATTTTTGGGTCTACTAACACTTTGTTCAATGAGGAATTTTGCAAGCTTATGACCGATAGGTTTGAGATGTCTATGATGGGAGAATTGGAGTTCTTCCTTGGCTTTGAGGTGAATCAATATCATGAAGGAACCTTCATCAAACAATCCAAATACACTCAAGACATGCTCAAGAGATTTAATATGCATGATGCCAAGCCTATGAAGACTCCCATGTCCACAACCACCAACTTGAAACCCGACCCCAACGGTAAAGAGGTAGATCAAAAGGTATACCGCTCCATGATTGGCTCTTTGCTCTACCTTTGTGCATCTAGACCGGATATCATGTATAGCGTAGGTAAATGTGCAAGGTTTCAAGCCTCTCCGAGGCAAAGTCATTTGGAAGCTGTAAAACGAATCTTTCGATATCTAGTTCATACCCAAAATTTCGGTCTTTGGTACCCCAAGGGTTCAAGCTTTCAGCTCATTGGATATCCGGATGCGGATTATGCGGGAGAGAAGACAGATAGAAAATCCACGTCCGGGGGTTGCCAATTCCTTGGCCGCTCCTTGGTATGTTGGTCTTCAAAGAAGCAGAATTGCATTGCTCTCTCCACCACCGAGGCCGAGTATATCTCCGCGGCAAGTTGTTGTGCTCAATTGCTTTGGATGAGGCAAACCCTAAAGGATTATGGTATTCATTTTGACAAGGTTCCTCTCCTTTGTGATAATGAGAGTGCTATCAAGATCTCCTACAACCCCGTTCTTCACTCCAATACGAAGCACATTGAGATTCGTCATCATTTCATTCGGGATCATGTTGAGAAAGGTGATATTGATCTCTCATATGTTTCCACCAAGGATCAACTTGTCGATATCTTCACGAAAGGCCCTTGATGAACAAAGATTTCGAGCTTTGAGGAATGAACTAAATGTCATCGATTCTTCCAACTTCACTTGAAACCTTGCATATATACCCTCATTATGCATGCTATTAGGTTTAGATGTAGGCATGGAAATAGGGGGAGCGCTACTCAACTCATGAGTATGCACTCCTCTTATTATGCGAAAATCAATTCATCATTGCATATTTAGTCAATTTGTGACTTATTGTGCTTAATTGTGAGTAGTAATTTTGGACCCAAGATATATCTTCGCGGTGCCAAGTTATACACTCAAACATGGTGGCTTCGGCCACCGACCTTTGGTATGTTTTGGCTCTTTCACGCGTATCATACTTCTTCCTTGACAACTCGTATGGGTTCGGTCTTCTATTTGCCTTTGTGCTTCTTGCGAACCCCTCCGAGTAATGTCTCTCGTATATCAGTGACTATTTTCCAACCTAAGCTCCCTTTGCCCAAAACAATATTCTACTCGTAATGCTCTTGTTTTTACAATCTTGGCGCACAAAAACTTGGCTGGGCGGAGGCTCCGGTGAAACCACCGGAGGCTCCGCTGCCCATGTCCACCGGACCCCCACCGGAGGCTCCGTGAGCACAAATTGCTTGCGGGCCGTATTTTGCCGGGCCCTTTGGACAAGGGGCGGAGGCTCCGGTGAAACCACCGGAGGCTCCGCTGGGTGGGGAGCGGAGGCTCCGGTGAAACCACCAGAGGCTCCGTCCGTGGCAGTTTTTCGGGATAAGACCCAGGGCGAACGGGGGTCAATGAGATCCAATCTCATTTCCCCCCCCCCCACTCGCCCTCTTTCTTCTTCCTCTCAACCGCCGCCGCCCCCAAGTCAACCGCCGCCGGATTTGGGTGCTCCACCGTCGGGAGACCTCCTCCTTGCCTTGGACCACCCCGAGCTCTTCTTCCTCCTTCCTTTTCACCATGGATGATGCGGGTATGTGCTCTCTCTCTCTCATCTAGTTGATGGATGGGGATGCATAGGAGTTCATGTTCTTGTCCTCTAGACGTGTGGATTTGGAGTTTTAGGAGTAGAAGTTCTCGAGTACAAACCCTAGCAACCTAGATAATGCGTGTTAGGCTTGAATCGTTACAGTTGTAGGGAAGATTCATATGCCCTAACCCTAGTTATTCAACCCTAACACCATGTGTATCTTTGTTTCTTGGATTTGTGCGTATTTATCAACTTGAGAATTACCTTTTATTCATGCTATCCTTGCTCTCTCTTTCTTAGATGCTTCCGGTTCCAAAGGAAAGGGGGTTCGTTACAAGAGTACGGGTCGTCGCAAGACTCCTCAAGTTGATGAGATCGAAGAAGAACTTGACAATTCTCAACCCAAGCGCAAGAGGTTCCCGGCTCCTGAGAAGAAATTGCCTCGCAAGAACACGGCAAAGACCGCTTCTAAGATGTCCGAGGCGGTATCTGTGAAAGAACGTCGCGAGAATCCATATGTCATTGACCGCGACCGTTTGATGCCTCAGTTCCGGGGTAAGGATGCTCGCTTCCACACTGTTTTCCAGAGCCAGATATATCATGATATTTTGATTAGGAAGCCAAAGGAAAATGTTGCCCTCAACATGCCATTAACTTTGGGCGTTTGGAAAGGAACCCCAATTACTTTGGGGAGGCACTTGAGTTGGTTGAGAGGTTTGGTCTTGCTCCTATCATGAGTATTCAACAAGACTATGATGAAGACCTTGTTTGTCAGTTCTTGGCCAGCGTTCATCTCTCCAATGAGACCGAGCGCCATCTTACTTGGATGACATAGGGAAGGAAGCTAGACGTCAAGTGGTCTGAAGTTGGCACCATTCTTGGAGGATACCCGGACTCTGGACCATTTGCAGATAGTGAGGAGTTTGCCAACGATTGGTTCCGTGTTCATGTCATCAACACCCCGTCTCTTGCCAAGGATCAACTAACTCCACTATATCATTGGAAGAAGTTCGCCGTTGGGTTTGTCAAGGGTCTCTATCCCACATATGATATCATGATGCGCATCTATAGAGAGACCATCAACCCAAAGGCGGGGAATGTGGATGAGATCCAAGGCTTTCTGAAGAACCTTTTGCTTCTCACTCATCAGAAGCGGCTTGCCGACTCGCATCAAAGGCTCGATATGCTTGACTACATATGGAATGATCTATTGCATGTTGTAGTCAATCGCAAAAATGCTTGCTTTGGGCCCTTCATAATGAAGATCATCTTGCACGTGTGGGAGTACAAGTTCCCGGATGAACCGTTTGATGATGATAATTGGATCGCTCACACGGAAAGGAGACTCCTCATCAAGGATCACACCGAGCCTCCTGAGCATCCCACTCCTGCTCCTTGCAAGAACAAGGCCAAACCTTGTGTCATTGATGATGAGGAGGAAGAAGAAGCCGGTCCATCTCGCCCTTCTCCTTCCAACAATGCATTCAAGTGGATGGCTAGGGCCCTTAAGAAGGTGTTCAGGTTGAACAAGAAGGTTGAGCAGCATCAGTGAGAAGCCCATTATGACAAGGAGCTCAAGAACCGCAAGAAAGCACATGTAGCTCGTCAGCTTCGCCACGATGGTGGCGAATCCGTGGACTCCCCGGCTCTTCCAAGCATCACCGACTGGGACAAGTGGCAAGCCAAGGACTCCAAGGGAAAGTTGATTGAGTGGTCTGAGGAAGAAGGAGAAGAAGCTACCAGTTCTCGTCGCTGTGCCCCCTCTCTGGACATGGAGATCTCGTCTGAGGAGGAGTGATCTTTGGGTCGTTAGCATCTTTTTCTCCATCTTTTGGTATCTTGATGCCAAAGGGGTCGAGATATATATTAGGAGCGCGGGTATTTGCATGGTTCTCCCTCAAGCATATTCTTCGATTTGCATCTTTCTATTGCTTGAGGGAGTTTGGTTTTTCATTTGGTCATTTGGAACTTCGGTTTGTTTACATTATTCGTATGTATCGTGAACCTCGTATCGTATTATGCATGTTGAACCTCGTATCATGCTTCGTGAGCTTAAAATCTTATTATATTATGTTGTGTGCTCACTTTTACTCATATTGCTCATATATACATTGTGCCTAAATTCACTCAACATGAAGGGAGCATATCATTAGGGGGATTTCCGTTCATGTTGTGCTTTCTTTTATGCAAATAGGGATGTTGTCATCAATTACCAAAAAGGGGGAGAATGAAAGATCATCATCCGTTTTGATAATTATATGACAACATACCTATTTGATCTAATTTTTGTTTGATATATGAAAATGCCTAGGGTCATCAAAGTGTACTAATTCTATGGGTTGCGTTTTCGGCTGAATGAAAAGAGCTAGAAGAAAGAAAACTGGGAAGCAGTTTTTGCATGGAGCGGAGGCTCCGGTGAAACCACCAGAGGCTCCGCCCCAGGCTCCGGTGCGGGTCCGGTGGAGGATCCGCCCCCTACCTATGGTGCAAACGAGCGGAGGCCAGGGCGGAACCTCCGGTGGAGCTCCGGTGGGTGGAGCCTCCGCCCTTTCCACCGGAGCCTCCGCTGCCTCCATCCAGGCCCTATGCACGATTGGCATCCGGTGCGCCTTCGGTGGGGGCTCCGCCAAAACCTCGCTCTATGGGATAAGAGCGGAGGCTCCACCGGAGCCTCCGCCCTTTCCACTGGAGCCTCCGCCCCTTTGTCCTCCAAAGGATAAGATTTGTGCTGCGCAACTGCGCAAATAAAAGATGCCCACCGGAGCATACGGTGAAACCACCGGAGCCTCCGGTGCTTCCAAGACTGCAAGTGCCACTTTGTGGGGAGGGGTATAAATACCCCTTCCCCTTCCTCATAAATGCCAAACTTTTCCCATTCTCTCTCCTAGCCATTAATGAAAGCTTCACCCACCTAGATCTCCCTCTCCACTCACCCACTCACTCCCAAACTTTGTGGAGAGCTAGAGGAGACCAAGATCCACACTTCCACCACAACCTAGTAGATCTAGAATCCTTCTTGAGGCCTAGAAATCTTAGTAGATCTTGTGCTTGTAGCTTCCACCTTGTTGCAAGAAGCTATGGATTGCTTGAGAGCCTCCATCCATCTTGTGGAGTGACCTCGAGCTCATGTAAGGGTTTGTTCAACGCCATCAAGTCGACCTCATAGTGGAAACGAGAATCTCCCTCACCGGAGAAGCTCAAGGAGAATAAGGTGTCTACAACCGTGCTATTGAGGAGTGCCTAGGTGGCTCCCCACCTCTCCAACGTAGACGTACTTCTCATTGAGAAGGAACTACGTGAATCATATCCTTGTCTCCTTATTTACACTTGTGGTTTATCTTGCTACCTTTCGTTTTACTTCCGTTGTGCATATTATCTTGTTCACATAGGTTGCTCACCTAGATGCACATCTAGAGAACCTTATCTTATCTTGCTTACCTCTAATAAAAGGAAAAGAAAAGAAAAATTGGTAGTCAACCTATTCACCCCCCTCTAGTTGACCATAGTGCACTTTCACCCGCGCCACCCTATGGTGTGGCCCCCCTCCGGGGCTCTTCGGGACTTCTGGATGCTTCCGGGACTTCTAAGACTTCTGGCTTTCGAATCGTGCAATTATGAGAATATTTCCAGAACAACTTTTCTGAAACTAAAAACAACAGAAAACAGGAACTGGCTCTGTGGCATCTTGTCAATAGGTTAGTCACGGGAAATCGATAAAAATGACATAAAGTGTAAGGAAAACATGTGGGAAACAACATGAAACAACATGGAACATCAGAAATTAAGGATACGTTTATGACGTATCAAGCATCCCCAAGATTAGTTCCTACTCGCCCTTGAGTAGGTAAATGATAAAACAATAATTTCTCAGGTGACATGCTACTAACATAAACTTGATCATAAAAATGTAAAAGCATAAGTAAGCTGAGATCATAGAACTTCAAACACAAACATGATAAATAGAACTTTAATAATAAGGCAAAGCAATCACTTTTCATCATGAAGAGTATCTGAAATAAAGGATCACGAATAATAATGCAAAGAAAGATAAACATTTGTTTCAGGTATAGAGAAAGCATGGGAAAGTGATATTTCGCTAGTCCTTAAGAGTGAGCAAAACATAAATACCAGGACACCTTCAAAGTTCATGAGGAAGACTAGAGCAAATAATTTAAGAACAAATAATATCACATCATGAAGTAATTATTGATTTTTATGGGACAATGTACATAGAACTAAGAATAGCAAAAATGCTCTCTCAACTGTGCATAAAGTTAGAATATGGAGACTCAACATAAAAGTAAAATAAAGGCCCTTCGCGGAGGGAAGCAGGGATCACTCATGTGCTAGAGCTTTTTATTTTATTAAACAGAGGTATTAAAAGTTTGACACTCCTCTCATCCATCTTTCACAAACCATGGCTAACCTAATCCTCGGGTGCCTGCCAACAATCACATATCGTGGAGGAGTGTCTATATTTTGGGAGATGTATGATAATGTCAACGAATGGTAAACAGAAAATACAGTATGTCACAAGCCAACCGAATTCACAAGAGAGGCTCCCATGTGAAGGACGCATCTAGGTAGAAGGTCATCCCTCTTTCTCTTTTGTTTACACAATTATGCTTTGACTGATAAATCAAGGGGGGGAAATAGTGAAGAGATTTTGTGTGTATTAATTTGGGGCTGGGAACCCCGCTGCCAGCTCTTCTGTCGTTTGGATAAGCGGATGGAGCCACTAGTCCAGGGTGTGAAATCCAATCAACAAGTGAGATAAAGATTCTCTATTGACGTCCTCATGAGCAAAAAAAGGAACATAAAGCAGGAGTAATTTTGAAGATTTTAAAGGTAACACATGAGCAATTTACTTGGAGTGGTAGTTAAATACCACATGTAGGTAGGTATGATGGACACAATGGGAAAAACTTTGGTTTAAGGGAGTTGGATGCACGAGTAGAGCTCATACTCAGTACAGGTGGAGGCTAGCAAAAGACTGGGAGCGAAAAATCAAGAGAGCATAAGAGCCATAATCATGCATAGCGACATAAACATCATTAATTAAAGCATAAGCAGTATCATAGTTCATAAACTAAGTGGTCATGGAGGCTATTCGTGACTGATTCATAGTCATAAACATGGTGTGAGCATGCGCCAAGTCAACCAAATAAAACATTTGAAAGATAATACCATAAATTTATGCTTCCTTATGACAAGAACAACTCATGAATCTTTCAATGACATATTAAACACTCCCAGCTATTTGAGGCTATTCATGCTACTCAACATCACAAGGCTTTAGAACTAAAATAACATTTAGCATGGCATGAAAAAGTTCTAGCAACAGTCTATACAAGCTTCTACTTGCACCATTAAAAATTCTACTTCAAGCAACAGTTTCTTTTCCCAACAAGCACCATACAAGATATGGTTTAACAAAAATACTCTACATGATACAGCAAGCAAACATGAGAGTACTCACATAACACTACTAAAACTAACAGCTCTGAATAAGATATGCATGAAAACAAAGGCTAAACGCAGTATTAGCAAAAAGTGAACACTCACAGAACAATACGAATGAAAACTAGAGTGTTCTAAGCAATGAAAACGGAGCGTGTCTCTCTCCCACACAAGTATGATAAGATCCAACCATTTATTACAGCAAAGAAAACCAAACAAACTGAAAACAAAAATAAAAGACGCTCCAAGTAAAGCACATAAGATGTGACTGAATAAAAATATAGTTTCACTAGAAGTGACCTGATAATTTGACGATGAAGAAGGTGATTCCTTAGGCAAGACGCTCCAAGTAAAGCACATAAGATGTGACTGAATAAAAATATAGTTTCACTAGAAGTGACCTGATAATTTGACGATGAAGAAGGGGATGCCTTGGGAATCCCCAAGATTAGACGCTTGAGTCTTCTTGGAATTTGTTGGGATGTAACACCGGGGCATCCCCAAGCTTAGGCTTTTCACTCTTCTTGATCACGTCATATCATCCTCTTCTCTTGACCCTTGAAAACTTCCTTCACACCAAACTTCTCACGATCTTCATTAGCAACGTTAGTGCAATCGAAATAATAAATTCACATGGTTCAGTTTCAACACAAGCCTAACACTCATAAAAACATTAGCTACTGTCACAACTTCTTTTAAAACTCTTTTTCTAAAAAGAACACCAAAAAAGAAGATTAAGAGGCAGATGCAATTATTGACAAAAGTCTGTCAAAACAGGACAGGAGGTAAAGATGTTTTTTTTCGAAAATCTTCTGTTGCTCAAATCAAAAAGTGGTCAACTAATAAAAGTTGCGTATACAGCCCAGGATTACACGAAAAAAATCTCAGGTCATTTTGAATTTTCTGTGATATTATACGGAATAAACAGTGGACAGCAGAAATCTGTTTCCTGCGCAGAAATCCGAAATATAGCCTCAACTTTCCACTAGAGGCTTTACTTGGATCAACAAAGACACAAAATAAAATATACATCGGGATTTCTAAGGAAATAGACAACACCCAGGTGCAAAGAAAACAAAAGAAAACGACAGAAAACGGGTTGAAAACGGAGAAATAAAACGGGTTGTCTCCCGGTAGCGCTTTTCTTTAACGCCTTTCAGCTAGGCATAATGATTTTTAAAAGATGCTCACATAATAATAAGAGTTGAAGAACAATAAGAGAGCTTCAAGAAGCAAATATAAAACACATTTAAGTCTAACCCACTTCCTATGAAAAAGAATCGTGTAGAAAAACAAGTCAACGAAGCACAAAGTGGCTAGCATAGGAAAACAAAATAAGTGCAACTTCAAAAATTTCAACATAAAGAGGGGAAACTTAATATTGTTGAGATGCATAAAACCATGTTTACCTCTCTCATAATAACTTTCAGTAGCATCATGAATAAAATTAACAACATAGCTATCACATAAAACATTCTTATCATGAGCCACATGCATAAAAGAATTAATACTCTCCACATAAGCATAGTCATTCTTATTAATAGTAGTGGGAGCAAATTCAACAAAATAGCTATCATTATTATTCTTATCACCATAATCATCAAATATAGGAGGCATAGTATCATCAAAATAAATTTTCTCCTCAATAGCAGGTGGACTGAAAATATCATATTCATCATTGTAATCGTCATATATAGGAAGAATAATATCATCATAAGCAATAGAATAGCTATCCTCAAAAATGTGTTAATTTGTAAACATATCATCATCTTTACTAGGAGGAGATGTATCAAGCATATAATAATCAGTAGCAAAAGGATTTTCAAACACATCATACACAAGTTTAGAGCTTTCTATATCATCATTTTCAATATCAAAAGTAGTGTGCTTTTCCCAATCATGATCAATACTATATGTAACATGTTTAGGCTCATCATAAAAGCAAATTTTCTCCTCCGTGCTTGGGGAACTAAAAAGATCATTTTCATATAAACTAGCTTCCCCAAGCTTAGAATTTTCCATAGCATTAGCAATAATGGTGTTCAAAGAATTCATACTAATAACATTGCCACTAGCATGCAAATAAAGTTCCATAGGTTTTTTTAATTTTCTCTTCAAACACATCATGTCCTAACTCAAGATAAATATTATAAAGCTCTCTCATATTTTTGTTGTTTTCCATTTAAGCATAAAGATAAAAACAAGTAACCAGTAAAAATAAGCCTAACTAGTGAAAACAAGAAACAAAAAGGTATAATTGCAGAATCTAAAGGAAATAACTTCGAGCACCCACACCCGAGGATGTGAGTACCTTTTACCTTACCTCCCCAGCAACAGCGCCAGAAAAGAGCTTTATGTCTACGCATGCTTCTATTCTTGTAGACAGTGTTGGGCCTCCAAGTGTAGAGGTTTGTAGAACAGCAACAAGTTTCCCTTAAGTGGATCACCCAAGGTTTATCGAACTCAGGGAGGTAGAAGTCAAAGATGTCCCACTCAAGCAACCCTGCAATTAAGATACAAGAAGTCTCTTGTGTCCCCAATACACCCAATATACTTGTCAGGTATATAGGTGCACTAGTTCGGCAAAGAGATAGTGAAATGCGAGTAATATGGATGGTTATAAGTAATAATAGCAATCTGGAATAAATATGGCAGGAGGCAAACATGTAGCAGAACAGGCGGAAAACGGTGTTTCGATGCTTGGAAATAAGGCCTAGGGCTCCTACTTTCACTAGTGGACACTCTCAACAATGAAAACATAATTGAATGCATAAATATCATTTCTTCACTATGCTACTCTGAACCACTCTCCGGTCGAATAACAAACACCAATCATTGCGTAGGGCTGTAACAACACTCCTCAAGTCTATATTCCCTCTCTAGGGCACCCCACGCTATCACTATAAGCGTCCTAAATTAGTACTAAACAAATGTCACAATTTCATAGGTTCATCTTCCAACACAAGATATAAATATCATGCTAAACCACACGGTGCACACACTATCACCTTTACACCGCGATCAAAGTGTTTACGAAGATAACAAAACCAATTGAGTAGCATAACAGATGAAGATCACATCTACATATTCAACTAGATTACAAAGCTCATGATCACATAAAGATCACACCATGGGAGAGAGAGATGAACCACATAGCTACCGGTAGAGCCCTCAGCCCCGAGGGAGAACTACTTTCTCCTCATCATAGGAGACAGCAACGGCGATGGAGATGGCGGTGGAGTCGATGGATATGGCTTCTGGGGGCACTTCCCCGTCCCGGCAGGGTGCCAGAACAGAGATCTGCCCCTCGAAACTTGTCGGCGGCGGAGCTACAGATGTATTTTGTGGAAAGGGTCAATTCTTCTAGGGTTTATGCATCGGGGAGTATATATAGCCGAAAGGGCGATGCTGGGGGGTGGCCATGGGAACCACACCACCAGGTGGCGCGGCCAGGGGGGACCCGCGCCACCCTATGGTGTGGCCACCCTGTGGCCTCCCTCCGAGGCTCTTCGGGACTTCTGGATGCTTCTGGGACTTCTAAGACTTCTGGCTTTCGAATCGTCCAATTCTGAGAATATTTCCAGAACAACTTTTCTGAATCTAAAAACAGCAGAAAACAGAAACTCGCGCTATGGAATCTTGTCAATAGGTTAGTCCCGGGAAATCGATAAAAATGACATAAAGTGTAAGGAAAACATGTGGGAAACAACATGAAAACAACATGGAACATTAGAAATTAAGGATACATTTATGACGTATCAATACTATATGAATAAACCGCTGAACATGTTGGTCATTATACAATTCTCCCATTACTCATGATACTGAACTTACCCGAGACTACGGATTCCGGTATTTTCGTGAAACAATCTCTGGTTCACTTATACCTTTGTCTTGTCTTGTTATCTAGTAAGTTTCCTCTTTCTCGTTATTGTATTATAATATCCCACATGATGTGTCATCATCATGCATTGTCTGTAGAACTTATGGATATCAAGAATACTGAGTGGGACCAGATATGTACCTCTCTTTCTACGGAGGAGTAATTCCCATCTCAGAACATCGAGGTAATATACTCCTTTAGAATTTCCCAATAGCTACCTTTTTGTTAACCCATTTTACGGTGTGAATCTTGAGAGTACCAAAGTAAAACATCTATAATATATTATCCCGATAACCTCATGGTCAAAGGATGCATTCTAATATAACTGTGTTGTGATATGGTTCTAAGTAGAAAGATGTCTTATTGAAATCTCTTAGCATATCAATCTACTTAGGGAATGCCCAGTCATATTGTTGCCTTCCAACAATGTGCTCTTCATTGATGTTGACATAAATAATGTCCATGATCAGGAAAAGATAGTCATTAAACATCCACTTAATTAGTCGTAAAAGGCAAGACTAGGGTTTATTTATGTGTTCATGTTACTACACGTGAGCGTGAGTTTTCCTCTGAATATCATATTCAGGAACCACGTCAGTTATAGCATAGTAATATGAATCATAATTATGAAACATATGTATAAATATTATTGCCTTTTGGGCATACATCCAACAGTAACACCTATCTACACCCCATAATACCAGATCAGTCAAGCAGGGATATGGTTTTACATCTTTGGATGGGGCGCTCGAGGCCATCATCGTCATGGAGCGAAAACGACCCATACTCGGGTCCCGTGAGATGACTTTAGGTGAGTTCTCAAAAGATTCTTATCTCCGTTCTAAGCTCGTGGGCAATAATATGGTGTCGGGAGAGCCCCACGGAGAAAGAATGGAGGTTTCTTGCAAGGTCGGAACTCGCCCGCTCGAAGGTCTAGCAGGGACGGACAAGCCCACTGAGACGCTTGCCGCCATCGGCGCCTTGTTTGACTTTTCGCCCCCGCCGGGCACTACAACTCATGAGGAGTGGCATGGACGAATTGCCGCCCTGTTGGAGGTCACGTGATAGCAGTTGGGGAGCCATCCTGCTACATCGCCACTCGAGGTGGGGCCAATTTACTCCGGTCCCATGCGCTCCCTCTCCGCTGCCGTCGGCGCCAGACATGGGCTGACGCCCGATGGTCAGGCGGCAGCGATGGAGCCATCGCCAATGGAGGAAGATGTTTTGCTTGTTTTCCCGCAGACCGGCCTGAGTCTCGGCAACAGGACGGAGGCCATGAGGGGGATACGGAAGCGCAAGTTACAGGAGGAGTCGAGGCTCGCCAAGAAGGTGCCCTTGGATAACTATGCCTCGTGCATCGTCACCGTAGGGGCACAATAGGACGGTGGTCCGGAGAAGGCACTCCTCCTTTTCGTGCGGAAGAACGTCGACATGTGCACCTGGGAACCGTCATATCTTCCGGGCATTCCGATGGAGGTCATGGTGCATCACCGCATACTCGGGAAACCGAAGCTAGCCCGTGTATGACATCATCTTGGAGTGCAAGACGCGACAAGTTTTTCACACAAATTCTAGGGGATAATCCTTGTAACGAACTGTAGTCGGATCTAAAAATATCTTGTTAGGTTTTTTATCTTTATCACATGTAAACCAACGTGGCGCATGTAACTCTAATCCCCACCTTGTATATAAGGGGGTTAGGAGCATTGAAAGGTGTCGCACCCGGACTTCTAGAGGATACTCGCAGTTCCGTTGAACAGTAGTGGATTGGATTACGGGGCTTACCGGCACCCGCATCTCTTACGAGTAGGCCAACACACGTATGTGTGACAACCAACCCCTATCTGTTCATCGTCTACGTAAACCATCCCATAGAAATCAGGATACGACGTACTTCATACCATACACACATGGTACGTCAACGGCGTTTAACAAAATGATAGCACAACATATATCTAAGACACAAAAGATGGGAATAAGTTGCAAATGGCTCTCACTAGAGCAGAGATAGCAAATACAATCATCCAGAGGACACATGTCCCAACATATCATCATTACATCACAGCGGAAGCATTCAACAGGTCTGAGTACAGACAAGATCCAAATAGGCTTAAGAAGCCGGAAACGAAAAGACAGAGCCCATCCACGAAGTCTCGGATCCTGCCCGGGTCCGCTATCTACTCGTCAGCAGCCTCGTCGAACTCCACGTAGTAGCCACCATGGGGATCCTCGGAATCGTAGTCTGCGGAAACCACAGCCCCAAAGGGGTCAGTACATAAGCGTACTGGCAAGCAAGAGTCACAGTTCACCAAAGTGTAACCCGTCAACACCAAGCACAGATGCTTTGGGTTCAACGGAAATAAAGGGTGATATAAAAGATGCGGCAGCGGGCTGCACTAACCAACTACAGAAACATACTATAACTTCCGGCTAACAGAAAAGGAGATAAGATAGCGTATCGTAACCAACTACAACTAACCACCAAACAAACCCATCCTGGATCTCGCCCCTTGTCCAAAGAAGCGATCCGAGGATAACTCACACAGTTGGATTAATGACGGTTCAGGTTATTGTGTCAATAAACCTATTACTAGTCAAGTTATTATGGTTAGGTGTAAGTTGTTTGGGTACTTGTTAGCCAGTACTTTCACCAAGTCGTCACATAACCGCGGACAACACGGCTTCTCGAGAAGATTCATCCATGCAGGGTGTGCTCCAGTACCCGTACACACTCGAGCCACCAATTAAAACTCAGGTGGACTCAACACGACTCGAACCATCTCTACAACCTGTCCTAGGAGCCACGGAGCTATAAGGTCCCGGCCAGTCCGACCTAACCTAAGCGCAAGGGTGAAAACCACACCCCCCGGCACCACAGGCCTCGCCCTATATGCGTCATCATCATCATAATCATCACCAACAGTAACCATGGGAGCGACCCATTCATGCTTATGCGCAAATGGAACACCCGAACTAAGTGTGGCTCTTCGGACAAACTGCGGATCAGGTCAAAGTCGAGGGGGGTTCCATACCACCACCCGGATGCGGTGAGCACGCTCATCATGGATCAGTAGACAAGACCCTTTTCCTAATTAGGGTCGACACTAGCAGGCCTCAAAACCACGCCGGTGTAACATCCCAAGTATGAAAACTCCCCTTAGAATGATTGATTTCTTGTTTATTTGAGTATTGCATCATGTCATCATGTTGTTTGCATTTGTTTCTTATTTGGTGCATTTGTTTTCCACTGTTTTCACAACTCAAATTCAAACCTTACTCAAACAATGTTTTCATACTTGTTCTGTTACAACTTTTGGAATCAAAATAACAAGTGAAAACAACCATTTGGTTCCATGTTTTTCCTTAGTGATCACTTGTGAAAATGATCATTTTAAATCAATTATTTATTTTCCAAACACATTTTAAAAATTCAATCCAAGAACCCAAAACAGAACCATTCTTGAAATGATGTTGTTAACAAATCAAATCAACTCAATTTGCTTCTTATCCTAGGGGTTACCCTATGTTCAAAATTGGTTTTAAATAATGGTTATTAATATTAACAAATGCACCCAAATTTGGTTTAAATTTTAAACAACAATCAAACATTTAAATTTTTGCAAATAAAAGTTACAAACTATTAGTAGATGGCCTAAGGAGTCCCCTAAAAGTTTCTCACATTTTTTCTACTACCCAAAACCTCATGTTTTGTTCCATTTGCTTTTGCTACAAAAAAAAAAGTAAAACAAACAAAAAAATAACCAGAGAGGAGGAGGGCAGCCATCCACTCTCCCTCTCAGCCCAACTGCTTTCGGCCCAGCCCATCTCCACCTGTCATCTTCAACCTACGTCAGCACCTGTACGAACAGTTTCAGAACCGGTCGATCGCCTCTCCCCACACCGATGCGCTGCCGTACAGGGACTACTCCCTCCATATAGCTAGCCCTTCCCCCTCTGTAACCCTAGGCCGCAGCTCTCCCCTCTCCCTAACCCTAGCGCCGCCATGCCATCTCCCTCTCTTTCCACCCTCTGCTCTCTGTAAGTTCTCTGAACATGGAACCCCCCACCATGGCCGGAGGAGAAAGCTCCAGGGCGGCGGGGAAAGAGTGGGCGCCGGGGACGGCCGATCGCGGGAATGGAAACGTCTAGCCTCGGGCTCCCTCCTCGGCCACTCGGCGCGGGCCGGGAGGCCCCGAGGCGCCGCCGCCGTCGCATCCAACCGCCACCGGCGTCCCGCTTCTCCTGCTGCAGCGACCCGACCATCCTCCTGCTCCGATCGCTCCAGGTGAGCAATTCCTCCTCGATCCCCTTCCCTCGCCTCCTCCCACTCCCCTTGGCCGCACCACATGCCCCCACGGCCACCCCACGCGAGCAGCGCCCAGCGACTCGCCGTCGACCTCCGATCTACCTTGGATCGCTAACTGAACCAGGTTACGTACGTGCAGGAAAATTCAGTACAGCGCGCACCCACACCTTAACCTCCCCCCGCTACCTTTCTGTCAACACACAGAGCAGCAGCCGCACTGGTAGCAGCACCCAGCGCTCAACCCACAGGTCCCAGGTTCGATTCCCAGCCCCCACTATTTTCTGCTCCTTTTCATTTAAATGCGGTTAAGCCTAAAACTGCAGCACATAACCCCACACTGCCCCTTTCCATCACAACCCGAAGCACACCCCAGTGGTGCTGTTCCTTGCGCAGCAGCAGGAGGTTTGGAGTTCAAGTCCCCCCTCCCACCATTTACCCAAATATTTTTTATTTCCTTTGTTTTAGAACAGCACCTTCTCAGTAATCCCCAATAGGTCCCTGTTGATTAAATCTAGGCCCCTGAAATATATTTCCTAAGTCCCTAGATCATAAAAAATGGCAGATTTGCACTATATTTTGGAAATTGCATAAATAAATCATCCTAACTCCAAATCCAACATTTTTTATATGTTTTCAATACCAAATTAAATGATCTATCCAAATATAAAATTTGTTTACTGTTTTGAATATTTTAAATTGGTGCAAAATTTGAAAACTTGTCAAATTCACTTAAATTTGCAAAATTCATAACTTGGGCATAAAAATTCCAAATTCCACAAACTAAATATGTTTTCCAATCAACTTTTCATGTACTTTCCGAATATAAATTTTGTTTGCTGTTTTGAATAATTTAAATTGCTGAAAACAACTGTTTCTTGTTTATTGCATTTAAAATTGCCAAAATAATAACTTGCTCATTTTAAATCCAATTTCCACAAATGAAATATGTTTTCCATGCAAAATTAAACCCTCTTTCCAAATATAAACTTTGTTTCATGTTTTGAATAATTAAAATTGGTTAAATGATTTAAACCTTGTTTAAATCATTTAATATTGTTAAATTTATCACTTGATCAAAACAAATTCTTTTGGGACATATAAAATATGTTTTCAAGCCCTAAAAGTATAAACTTTTGAAATATGAATTTGGTTTAATGTTTTGAACAAATAAAAATTCAAATAAGTTCATGTTTGAATTAAATTCATTTAATTCTTGTTTAACTTGTTTAATTCATAAATAATTTATTTGAAATCCTTTTTCAACAAGTGAAACATGTATTCCAACTAAAATCTTGTTTTATTTTCAAATATAAACTTTGTTATCTATTTTGAACAATTAAAAGTGGTGAAAACAACAAATGCTTGTGTGACACCTTTAAGAAACCAAAATTCCATAACTTAACAAATGAATTTCTAAACTTGTTAAGCCTTATTTCCATTTGGTTCTATTGTTGTTATTTTGTTGTTTTCCTCATCCATGCATCATGCTAATCCACTTTCATATGATGATTAGCTGTAAAGCAATTAATTCAACCATAATTCATGGGCTTTCCATATGCAGTCCCATTGCATATGGGTCCATTTAATCCTGTTTCTATCTTGTCAACTATTTCCTTTAGATGCATCAATTAAACTGTCATGCATCATCTTGATTGTGCACAATGCCATGATATTGATTGTTTATCTTTCTGCCTTGTTTGTTTGCTTCTTCTCGGATACACGACGACGTTGAGACCGACGATACTTACGACACCCCTTCTAAGGAGTTAGCTCAGTACCAGGCTACTGGGTTTGCAGGCAAGTTATCACTCACATGAACCACTGTGTTCCTTTCAACATTGGTTACCGATACTTTCCGTTGTCTATTTCTGCTAGCCTTAGTAGTAGTTGTTTCTGCTACGATCCTATCACATGAATCCCTTAACCCTGATATTGCCTCACCTCCATACCTATAACCATTGTTTGAGCCCGTGTCTTACTAGCATGCTTAGGTTGTTTTGCTCGAGTCTGTTACCCGTTACTTTCTGTTACTATTTCATTACGTTGTGGGGGCTCGATGTTTAATCAATCAATCATGCTAATGTTGCTATTAATAATAAATTTGATGATAAGGCACCGGCAGGAGGCCCTTCGTGGTTTTGAGGCCTGCTAGTGTCGACCCTAATAGGAAAAGGGTCTTGTCTACTGATCCATGATGAGCGCACTACCCGCATTTGGGGAGTATGGGCTCCCCCTCAGTTTGACCCGATTCGCATCTCGTCCAAATCGCCTCATTTAGTTCGGGTTTTCCATTTGCTGCATGCATGATCTTGCGAGCCCTTGGTACCCGGGTGGAACTTTCGTAGTCGGCATATAGGGGGACACGGTCTTAGAGTGCTATGAGGGTCCATTTTCTTCTGGGCCCGAGTAGCCGTGCGCCCAAGGTGCTTTGGGCTTGATGCGAAGAAGGGTTGGATTGTGTTGAGTGCCCCGCTTGGTGGAGTGGCCGCTCCATCTGGCGGGATATTCATGAGTGTACGGCTAAATTGGTGCAACCCTGCAGGGATAATCTTCTCGAGAAGCCGTGTTTTCCGCGGTTATGGATTACTTGGTGAAAGTACTGGCTAACAAGTACTCAGGACAACTCAAACATAATGATCCAACATGTTACACCCAATGATTAATAACTTGACTAGTAATAGGTTGATGACACAATAACTTGATTCACCTTTAATACAACTGTGTGAGTTATCCTCGGATTGCTTCTTTGGAAAAGGGGCGAGATCCAGGATGGGTTTGTTTGAAGTTATCTTTCAGTTGGTTACAATCCTCGATCTTATCTCCTTTCTGATAGCCGGAAGTGGTAGAATCTCTGTAGTTGGTTAGCGCAGCCAGTTGCAGCATCTTTTATATCCCCTCTCTTCCGTTGAACCCAAGGCATCTGTGCTTGGTGTTGACGGGTTACACTTTGGTGAACTGTGAGTCTTGCTTGCCAGTACGTTTATGTACTGACCCCTTTGGGGCTGTGGTTTACGCAGACGACGTTTCCGAGGATCTACATGGTGGCTACTACGTGGAGTATGACGAGACTGCTGACGAGTAGATAGCGGACCCGGGCAGGATCCGAGACTTCGTGGATGGGCTCCGTCTGTTTGTTTCCGGCCTCTTAGGCCTATTTGGTTCTTGTCTGTACTCAGACATGTTGAATGCTTCCGCTGTATTGTAATGATGTATTGTTGGGGCATGTGCCCTCTGAATGATTGTATTTGCTATCTCTGCTCTAATGAGAGCCATTTGCAACTTATTTCAATCTTTTGTGTCGTAGAGATCTGTTGTGATATCACTTGTTAAATGCCGTTGACGTACCATGTGTGTATGGTTTGAAGTACGTCGACGGAAGTGCCTTTGATCTCTAGTGGATAGTTTACATCGACGATGGAATAGCAGGGCTTGTGTTGTCGCGCATAAGCGCAGGCCTACCAGGAAGCTGGGACGTGGGAGCAGTTATGCCCCATAATCCAAGCATCTGCTATCCAGTTCGTACGGTGAGTATCCCCTAGAAATCAGGGTGCGACAAATGGTATCAGAGACTGTCTGCCTGTAGGATCCCTTTTTACTGGTCGCAGTTGAGTCTAGAAACTATTTTGTAGCTATATAGGAAAAATGAAACGTGAGAGTAGGAATTCTGTTCTTTTTCTTCTTTCCCCACCCACCCTCCCTTTTCTGGTAAGGAAGTGTAACGTTGTTTTCCCTTCTCATCTAAACTTTCAAGTTAGGATTTCACGAATTCTGGTTTCTCTAGGATAGTTATATCTACTAGACCATAGGAATGGAGGTGGTTGTGACGTGATTTATCATGTTGCCTACTCATGATTGAGAACGGAGGCGTGTAAGCCCCGGAAGCAGATCCTCTATTCCTTAAGCAGTAGATATTTATCCTTTAGAAGCCCGGATGGGTTTTCCATAGTACCTCAGGAGTTTTGTTCTCGTTTTCCCCGATGTTGATATCCTGTTCTTCTCAACATCCTTGTCGTCCGTTCAAATCTTGTTGTTGTTTTCCAATTCAATTCTTCTACCGGCGTCCAATCAAAACTTCCTCGTAAACTCTTGAACAACTAAAGTGTTATTTCATACCGGAGAATCACATTCCTTTATGTCAACAATCTTTTCCACAACATACAACCCAGTTCTGGTTCCACTAAGCAATCAAAACTCTGTTCACTCCCCGAGATCTCAAATGTTGACTTCCAAGATAAGTAAGAACAATCCAATTCTAATGGGAGGCCACATATTCCTCGTTACTCTCATGTTGATGATTCTGACATTGATGATTATTCTTGGTGTTGCATTGATGTCAATAACTCTGTTCCACCCCTATTACAGATAGTCTATTCTACAAATGCATCAAATTCTATCCAGCTATACACCATCGATACAAAAACCTCTCCCTTTACTTGAAAATGTTCCGGTGGTTTCCAAATTCCCTGACGTCTATCCAATGTGCACGATGTGTTTCACGTGTCACAGCTCAAGAGGATCTTCCCAAGAAGTTTCCGGACCTTTTCTTTTCTCAGCAGGAATCTCGGGGCGCGATTCCTTCAAGGGGGGGCGTTTTGTAACATCCCAAGTATGAAAACTCCCCTTAGAATGATTGATTTCTTGTTTATTTGAGTATTGCATCATGTCATCATGTTGTTTGCATTTGTTTCTTATTTGGTGCATTTGTTTTCCACTGTTTTCACAACTCAAATTCAAACCTTACTCAAACAATGTTTTCATACTTGTTCTGTTACAACTTTTGGAATCAAAATAACAAGTGAAAACAACCATTTGGTTCCATGTTTTTCCTTAGTGATCACTTGTGAAAATGATCATTTTAAATCAATTATTTATTTTCCAAACACATTTTAAAAATTCAATCCAAGAACCCAAAACAGAACCATTCTTGAAATGATGTTGTTAACAAATCAAATCAACTCAATTTGCTTCTTATCCTAGGGGTTACCCTATGTTCAAAATTGGTTTTAAATAATGGTTATTAATATTAACAAATGCACCCAAATTTGGTTTAAATTTTAAACAACAATCAAACATTTAAATTTTTGCAAATAAAAGTTACAAACTATTAGTAGATGGCCTAAGGAGTCCCCTAAAAGTTTCTCACATTTTTTCTACTACCCAAAACCTCATGTTTTGTTCCATTTGCTTTTGCTACAAAAAAAAAAGTAAAACAAACAAAAAAATAACCAGAGAGGAGGAGGGCAGCCATCCACTCTCCCTCTCAGCCCAACTGCTTTCGGCCCAGCCCATCTCCACCTGTCATATTCAACCTACGTCAGCACCTGTACGAACAGTTTCAGAACCGGTCGATCGCCTCTCCCCACACCGATGCGCTGCCGTACAGGGACTACTCCCTCCATATAGCTAGCCCTTCCCCCTCTGTAACCCTAGGCCGCAGCTCTCCCCTCTCCCTAACCCTAGCGCCGCCATGCCATCTCCCTCTCTTTCCACCCTCTGCTCTCTGTAAGTTCTCTGAACATGGAACCCCCCACCATGGCCGGAGGAGAAAGCTCCAGGGCGGCGGGGAAAGAGTGGGCGCCGGGGACGGCCGATCGCGGGAATGGAAACGTCTAGCCTCGGGCTCCCTCCTCGGCCACTCGGCGCGGGCCGGGAGGCCCCGAGGCGCCGCCGCCGTCGCATCCAACCGCCACCGGCGTCCCGCTTCTCCTGCTGCAGCGACCCGACCATCCTCCTGCTCCGATCGCTCCAGGTGAGCAATTCCTCCTCGATCCCCTTCCCTCGCCTCCTCCCACTCCCCTTGGCCGCACCACATGCCCCCACGGCCACCCCACGCGAGCAGCGCCCAGCGACTCGCCGTCGACCTCCGATCTACCTTGGATCGCTAACTGAACCAGGTTACGTACGTGCAGGAAAATTCAGTACAGCGCGCACCCACACCTTAACCTCCCCCCGCTACCTTTCTGTCAACACACAGAGCAGCAGCCGCACTGGTAGCAGCACCCAGCGCTCAACCCACAGGTCCCAGGTTCGATTCCCAGCCCCCACTCTTTTCTGCTCCTTTTCATTTAAATTCAGTTAAGCCTAAAACTGCAGCACATAACCCCACACTGCCCCTTTCCATCACAACCCGAAGCACACCCCAGTGGTGCTGTTCCTTGCGCAGCAGCAGGAGGTTTGGGGTTCAAGTCCCCCCTCCCACCATTTACCCAAATATTTTTTATTTCCTTTGTTTTAGAACAGCACCTTCTCAGTAATCCCCAATAGGTCCCTGTTGATTAAATCTAGGCCCCTGAAATATATTTCCTAAGTCCCTAGATCATAAAAAATGGCAGATTTGCACTATATTTTGGAAATTGCATAAATAAATCATCCTAACTCCAAATCCAACATTTTTTATATGTTTTCAATACCAAATTAAATGATCTATCCAAATATAAAATTTGTTTACTGTTTTGAATATTTTAAATTGGTGCAAAATTTGAAAACTTGTCAAATTCACTTAAATTTGCAAAATTCATAACTTGGGCATAAAAATTCCAAATTCCACAAACTAAATATGTTTTCCAATCAACTTTTCATGTACTTTCCGAATATAAATTTTGTTTGCTGTTTTGAATAATTTAAATTGCTGAAAACAACTGTTTCTTGTTTATTGCATTTAAAATTGCCAAAATAATAACTTGCTCATTTTAAATCCAATTTCCACAAATGAAATATGTTTTCCATGCAAAATTAAACCCTCTTTCCAAATATAAACTTTTTTTCATGTTTTGAATAATTAAAATTGGTTAAATGATTTAAACCTTGTTTAAATCATTTAATATTGTTAAATTTATCACTTGATCAAAACAAATTCTTTTGGGACATATAAAATATGTTTTCAAGCCCTAAAAGTATAAACTTTTGAAATATGAATTTGGTTTAATGTTTTGAACAAATAAAAATTCAAATAAGTTCATGTTTGAATTAAATTCATTTAATTCTTGTTTAACTTGT
Organism: Alopecurus myosuroides; assembly: GCA_028641055.1. Lineage (NCBI taxonomy): Eukaryota > Viridiplantae > Streptophyta > Magnoliopsida > Poales > Poaceae > Alopecurus > Alopecurus myosuroides. The sequence goes on along the minus strand of CM054058.1, from coordinate 212,109,672 downwards.
TTAATTCATAAATAATTTATTTGAAATCCTTTTTCAACAAGTGAAACATGTATTCCAACTAAAATCTTGTTTTATTTTCAAATATAAACTTTGTTATCTATTTTGAACAATTAAAAGTGGTGAAAACAACAAATGCTTGTGTGACACCTTTAAGAAACCAAAATTCCATAACTTAACAAATGAATTTCTAAACTTGTTAAGCCTTATTTCCATTTGGTTCTATTGTTGTTATTTTGTTGTTTTCCTCATCCATGCATCATGCTAATCCACTTTCATATGATGATTAGCTGTAAAGCAATTAATTCAACCATAATTCATGGGCTTTCCATATGCAGTCCCATTGCATATGGGTCCATTTAATCATGTTTCTATCTTGTCAACTATTTCCTTTGGATGCATCAATTAAACTGTCATGCATCATCTTGATTGTGCACAATGCCATGATATTGATTGTTTATCTTTCTGCCTTGTTTGTTTGCTTCTTCTCGGATACACGACGACGTTGAGACCGACGATACTTACGACACCCCTTCTAAGGAGTTAGCTCAGTACCAGGCTACTGGGTTTGCAGGCAAGTTATCACTCACATGAACCACTGTGTTCCTTTCAACATTGGTTACCGATACTTTCCGTTGTCTATTTCTGCTAGCCTTAGTAGTAGTTGTTTCTGCTACGATCCTATCACATGAATCCCTTAACCCTGATATTGCCTCACCTCCATACCTATAACCATTGTTTGAGCTCGTGTCTTACTAGCATGCTTAGGTTGTTTTGCTCGAGTCTGTTACCCGTTACTTTCTGTTACTATTTCATTACGTTGTGGGGGCTCGATGTTTAATCAATCAATCATGCTAATGTTGCTATTAATAATAAATTTGATGATAAGGCACCGGCAGGAGGCCCTTCGTGGTTTTGAGGCCTGCTAGTGTCGACCCTAATAGGAAAAGGGTCTTGTCTACTGATCCATGATGAGCGCACTACCCGCATTTGGGGAGTATGGGCTCCCCCTCAGTTTGACCCGATTCGCATCTCGTCCAAATCGCCTCATTTAGTTCGGGTTTTCCATTTGCTGCATGCATGATCTTGCGAGCCCTTGGTACCCGGGTGGAACTTTCGTAGTCGGCATATAGGGGGACACGGTCTTAGAGTGCTATGAGGGTCCATTTTCTTCTGGGCCCGAGTAGCCGTGCGCCCAAGGTGCTTTGGGCTTGATGCGAAGAAGGGTTGGATTGTGTTGAGTGCCCCGCTTGGTGGAGTGGCCGCTCCATCTGGCGGGATATTCATGAGTGTACGGCTAAATTGGTGCAACCCTGCAGGGATAATCTTCTCGAGAAGCCGTGTTTTCCGCGGTTATGGATTACTTGGTGAAAGTACTGGCTAACAAGTACTCAGGACAACTCAAACATAATGATCCAACATGTTACACCCAATGATTAATAACTTGACTAGTAATAGGTTGATGACACAATAACTTGATTCACCTTTAATACAACTGTGTGAGTTATCCTCGGATTGCTTCTTTGGAAAAGGGGCGAGATCCAGGATGGGTTTGTTTGAAGTTATCTTTCAGTTGGTTACAATCCTCGATCTTATCTCCTTTCTGATAGCCGGAAGTGGTAGAATCTCTGTAGTTGGTTAGCGCAGCCAGTTGCAGCATCTTTTATATCCCCTCTCTTCCGTTGAACCCAAGGCATCTGTGCTTGGTGTTGACGGGTTACACTTTGGTGAACTGTGAGTCTTGCTTGCCAGTACGTTTATGTACTGACCCCTTTGGGGCTGTGGTTTACGCAGACGACGTTTCCGAGGATCTACATGGTGGCTACTACGTGGAGTATGACGAGACTGCTGACGAGTAGATAGCGGACCCGGGCAGGATCCGAGACTTCGTGGATGGGCTCCGTCTGTTTGTTTCCGGCCTCTTAGGCCTATTTGGTTCTTGTCTGTACTCAGACATGTTGAATGCTTCCGCTGTATTGTAATGATGTATTGTTGGGGCATGTGCCCTCTGAATGATTGTATTTGCTATCTCTGCTCTAATGAGAGCCATTTGCAACTTATTTCAATCTTTTGTGTCGTAGAGATCTGTTGTGATATCACTTGTTAAATGCCGTTGACGTACCATGTGTGTATGGTTTGAAGTACGTCGACGGAAGTGCCTTTGATCTCTAGTGGATAGTTTACATCGACGATGGAATAGCAGGGCTTGTGTTGTCGCGCATAAGCGCAGGCCTACCAGGAAGCTGGGACGTGGGAGCAGTTATGCCCCATAATCCAAGCATCTGCTATCCAGTTCGTACGGTGAGTATCCCCTAGAAATCAGGGTGCGACAGCCGGGCCTCCTGCCGGTGCCTTATCATCAAATTATTATTACCCATAACATTAACAGGTTGATTGTTTAACATCGAGCCCCAGACCATAAGTAACATGGTAATAGAAAGTAACTGACAATAGGCTCGAGCAGAAGCAACCCTAAGCATGCTAGTATGACACGGGCACAAGCAACGGGGTTATAGGAGTGGAGGTGAGGCAATATCAGGTTTAAAGGATAACATGTGATAGGATCGAACAGAAGCAACGATTCATAGGGCTAGCAGAATGGACAGCGTAAAGTATCGGTATCCAATATTGAAAGGAACACTATGGTTCATGTGAGTGAATACTTGCCTGCAAACTCAGTAGCCTGGTACTGAGCTAAGATCCTCAGAGGGGGTGTCGTAAGTCTCGTCGGTCTCAACGTCGTCGTCTATTCGAGAAGAAGCAAACAAACAACGCAGAGAGACAAACAATCAATAACATGGCATAATGCACAAACATGGGATGATGCATGACCATTTAATTGATGCATCAGAATGAACTAGTTGACAAGATCACATGTTTAAATGGACCCCACAGGCAATTTGGATTGCATATGGAAAGCCCATGAATTAAGGTTGAAATAATTGTTCTACAACTAATCATCATGTGTAAGTGAATTAGCATGATGCATGGATGAGGAAAACAGAAAAATAACAACAATAGAATCAATTGGAAATAAGGTGTCGTGGTGGTGTCACGGCAGATGCCATGGGATGGCTAAAGATGTGGGGACGAAGGACGCTGGAGGTGCTCGGGGAGGGATCACGCGACGAGTAGCCGCGTGAGGTACGAAGTAAACACTGCAAACAACACGATCTACCCAGGTTCAGGGCCCTCGTGAGGAGGTAAAACCCCTACTCCTGCCTTTCTTTGTGTATTTTGGTATCTCACCGAGTAGCCACAGTACAAGGTTCTTGCTACCGAGTAGCCACTCTCCTCTAGATGATGAACTAGATCAAGAACTTAGGGTTTCCAGCATGCAATCTCTAGGGTTCCGCCCTCACGCAGGAGGCGGCGGGGCACCTTATATACATGGTGCCCAGCCGGATACGTCCAAACATGGACAAGTGTCGACATAGTGTGCACATCGTCCTTCTTCCGGGTTCCCGCTGACAGCTTTGGTTCCTAACCTTGGCTGCATCTGGAAAGTCGTTGGGCAAAACAAGGGGACAGACTGGTATCACTGTACCTAAACACAGAGTAGGCCCCCCTTATCCTGCCACGGGCTGCTTCCATGCTGTCACTGTCAGGCAGGCCGGTCCCAGATGAACAGTAGTTCGAATGCTGCCAAGTACGGACCCAGGATACGCGGGATCCTGTGTCAGAACGGCTCCTTTGACTTTCTGGCCCGAGTAGGTTCCCGCCAATTGTTCCCGCCAATTGTACTCGGGCCAACTCCTCTACTCGAAAGGACAGAACTTGATTGATATCTCCTCCTGGTCATCTTGGGGTGAGACCGAGTAGCAGTCGACCGGGTAGCGAGTACCGGGTAGTCGGCTACTCGACCAAACCTCTCTTCTGTAAGACGCCTTTACCCTACTCAGGGGTAACCCCCCGACAGCAGTCCCCAAAGCTGGTTGAGCCTTGCGAACTCGTTCACTAGGCTCTGCCAGCTTAAAACCAATCTTTGCAACTTAGCCCTTGAACCTCAAGATGCCGAGTAGAACCTCCGAGTAGCTCTCTGATTAGTACCTTAAGTTTCCTCTCCTCCGCATAGCATATGACTTCTACTCTGCGACCGAGTAAAAAGACTTAGAGAATTTTCTTGAATTGAGCCTCTGCCGCGCAGAGCACGATCCAGCCCTTCGCACAGCAACTGAACACGTGTCAAGCATCCAGGCCCCCGTCGTCTCGTTGCCCAGGGCACGACGTGCCACGCGCCTGATTTCCAGGCAGTGGGCCCACCACGCGTCACGTCCCATCAAGAGTAATAATAGGCCACGATCTGGTGGTGGGATCAATTGCGGCCGTTACGCGCGCATCCCGCGCTTGTGTGCGTTTCCAGCCGGCCACAAATCCCACCACACGCCACGATCGATCCCACTTCCCCGATGGTAACGGTAGCCTGAGGCGTGGGTATAAATACCCCCGCCGGTAACTTCCTTTTCCCCTTCCTCGCACTTTTCCTCTTTCATCTCTCTCTCCTTCTCCGCCGCCGAGCTCTCCGCCGCCGCGCAATCTTTTGCGCCGCCGCGAATCCAATCCAGCCAGTCAAAACCTTCCGATTCTTTCCACCACTCCTACTCGCAACCATGTCTCGCGCCGGCTGGGCTGGCTCGCATGTCACCGCCGAGGACTGCGCCTGGCTTGTGAACACTAGGAGAGTTCCTCCTGGTGTTCAATGCCGGCCATCAAGGGGCGAGCTCGTGCCTGCGCCGGAGGAGGGCGAGCGCGTTGTGTTCTTGGCGCATTTCGAGCGCGGCTTCGGCCTGCCGGCCTCCGACTTCCTCCGCCGCTTCCTCGACCACTTCGGCCTTCAAATGCATCACCTGCCGCCCAATGCCGTCGTCTTCCTCGCCTACCACGCCGTGGTGTGCGAGGCCTTCCTCGGCATCCATCCGACAACGGACACCTGGCTCAGGTACTTCCACCTCCGCCAGCAGACCACCGGGAAGAAGGAAGGCACCGGGGTGCCACGGGCAACCGACACCGGCTGCGCCATGATGGTGCAGCGGTCGGGGACCAATCACCCCCGTATCAAGGGGTTGGAGTCTGTCCGGATGTGGCAGAAGACGTTCCTCTACGTCAAGAACATCCCCGCCACCGAAGGAGGACAGGTAACAGATAGAATCAACCTTCCCGCTTGGAGCCTCCGTGCTCCCACCCAGAAGAATTGGAAGGAGAAGCCCCTCAACGACCTCAACGCGAAGGAGATTGAGGCGCGGCTCGGCGCTCTAATCGACGAGGGCCTCAAGAGTGATGATCCAGTGGCATGCTGGATCCAGAGACGCGTTCTGCCTCTGCAAGAACGCTGCCACCTGATGTGTTACATGGGAGGCCCCCGTGACTGCACCAGGACGACCACCATCGAGCTCGACAACGCAGATGTTCCCGAGCACGCCAGGGCCATCCTGACGACGAGCCTTGCCGAGCATTGGCAGTATGGGTTCATCCCATTCAGCCGTACCAAGCCGATTACGCGGGTACGTTCTTCTTTCCCTGCTTACTGTATATGGATTCCGAGTAGAAAGCTTCATGTTCTCGTCGCGACTAGCGATCGTAGTCTGTACCGAGTAGAGTACTTAGTAGAATTGTATAGGCTTAGTGTGCTTTGTGCCTGCACGCCTTTCCGAGTAGCACATTCGGTAAAAATACTTAGGCTTAGTGTGCTTTATGTTTGCACGCCTATCCGAGTAGGATACCATCCTGCTACTCGGCTACCTTGTGACACTTCTCCGCTCTTCAGGTCCTCACTCGCCAGCTTATAGAGAGCTGTGAACGTTTTGAAGGCAACTGGTCTCCTGACCGTGAGGAGGACGACAAGGCCTCTTTTGAGAACGCTGACCAGATCAACCTCCCTCGTTCCCCCTCCATGGAGAAGCAGCACGCGGAAACGTCTCTCCGCGACTGGCCTGAGGACGAATCAGAAGGTAACTGCGCAACTGCTTTGCTTGTTCACGAGAAGCACCAATCCACTGCTTGTTGTTTCTGATTTGCTCCTCTTCTTTTCCTGAATTCGCAGATGATGTTGCTGAAGAGAACGAGGATGAGGACGAAGACGAGAACGAGAGTGAGGGCGATAAAGCCCTTGTCGTCAACCCTCTTTCTGTTGCTGCACCCGCTACTCGCAAGCGGACTGGCAGCGGTGCCGTGGAGCCCCCCGCCAAGAAGAAGAAGCTGACCGAGAAAGCGACCAAGAAGGTCGTGAAGAGACCAAGGCGAAAGCTCGCCTCCACCAGCGCGTAAGTTTCTTCTCTGTCGTCTCCTTTCTCGTACTGTGTTATTTTCCCCAATCCTCTTCTAATTTCCGAATTTCTTTTTCTCCGCAGACCTCCCATGGACGCGAACGCTGCTCTCGCGCCCGATCAGGCTAAGAAGCCAGCAGTGCCACTTATCAACCTCGACGATGACGAGGATAACGCCGCCAATGCTCAGAGCACTGATGCTCAAGGAGCAGATTCAGAGAAGCCGCCCCGTGCGGAGCCAGCAGCACAGGACACTGCCGCCCACCAGGAGAGACCCCCTTCTCCTCTGGCCAACACTGCCGAGGAGACTCAAGACGAAGAGATGCAGGATAACACCGCCCTCGAGCGGCCAGAGGCTAAACAGGAGCAGCCAACCACAGACGCTGCAAGCCAAGCGAATCCCGCTGCCGAGCAACGGGTGGAAGATGCCACCATGACGGATGCCACCATGACAAGCCATTATCCACTGAGCGATGAGCAAACAGGCGCCGCACTGAGTAGCGCCCAGCCAACTGGCGCACCGGATAGCGCACCCCTGGCGCCGCCAACTGATCCAGCCAGGCAGCAAGCCCTAGATGCTTTGAAGGAGGAGGTCGAGAAGAGGGCAGCCGAGAAGGAAGCTGCCGAGAAGACAGAGGCTGAGAAGAAGGCAGCCGAGGAGGAGGCCGCCGAGAAGGCGAAGACCAAGATTGAGGGGAAGAAGCCCGAGAAGCAGAAGGGCGAGAAGTCCACTGCTCAGAAAGAGAAGGCGATGAAGCGAGCTACAAAGCAGATGCCGCCGCCGACATCGACTGGACAGTCCAAGCAGCTGATCATCCGCAACCCCAGTGCAATTCCTGCCGCCGCCACTGTAGCCGATCAGGCCCTCTACCCGGATTACATGGTGAGGGTCAGCCAACAGCGCCAGATTGGCCTCTCCGTCGAGGACCGGAAGATTGCTCTCACAACCGGAAGGAAGGCCGTAGCGACAGACTCCAGGCCCCCGCCCCCCGTCTCCATTGCTTCTCGGGGAGCTCAAGATCAGGTGATATCATCTCAGAGCCTCGAGCAGGTACTCGACTTGGTGGGTTTCATCGATGCCAAGTGGGACAGCAAGCTTCTCGGCACTGAGAAATGGCACGGCCTCGGCCTGGGCGACATCGACCATATGCGGGTCGACTGGAACAAGGTGGACTTGGGCTACCAACCCATGACCGTCTCCTCCAGCACCGCTACTCTTGCTGCCAAGATGTTCGTGCACCGCAAGAATGCAGAAGATCTGGAGCAGTCTTACGCGGTAAGTCTCAACTTGTCCTCTCCGAGTAGCATTTTTCTTCTCTCCTATCCGTCTTCATCTTCCTTTACCCTCACCCAGTCCCCGAGATTCTGGCCGAGTAGGCGGATGCTCTCCCGAGTAGCCGCCTTCTCGGGTTGAATCTTCACTTCTCTGTTTAACTTGCTTTCTTTTCGCTTCTCAGGATAGCGTTCTGAAGCGTACCAGTCTGCATCGCCAGCTTCTCTGGAATCATGCTATCGCCAGGAGGCGAATTGCTGCACTGGAAAGAGAGAAAGCAGCTGCGGAGGCAGCCGGTAAGGATGCCAAGGATAGCACCCTGAAGTTGTCTGAGGTGGAAGGTACGCTCCTAGCCGCGCGGTTCTTGCGTTTTTTGTTTACGCCCGCTATTGCTTTCCTGCGCTAACCTTTTCTACTCTGCAGGGAAACTGAAGGCCCTGGCTGACGAGCATGAGAACTGTCGCACCTTTGTTGCGAATGCCGAGAACAACATCAAGAAGCTTGAAGGTAAACCTCCGTCTACTCGGTTTGCCCTTGTGCCTGTTTCCTTTGCTTTTCTGCTAACCGTGCTTTGCTCTTTTCAGAAGATCATAAATTGTTTGTTGAAGAACACCAAGACTGCGTGAAACCTGAAGAAATGGAGGTGCGACTAATAAGCCAGTCTGCAGCTCTGCAAAGTACACATACTTCCGAGATGGAGACGCTGCAACTCCAGCTGCGGGAGGCACTCCAGGATGCTGTCAAGCTTGGTGACGAGAGGGACAGAGCCATCGCCGCGAAGGCAAAAGCCGAGACAACCTTCAATGCCAAGATAAAGGCCCTCGAGCAGGAGCGCGAAACGCTGAAAAAGGCCAATGCTGGGTACTGCACTCAATTGGACGGATTTCGCTCGCTCGTGGAGAGGCACATTTCCAATGAGGAGCAATGGAAAACCCAGTTGCAGCAGTTGCGCCAGGAGCTTCACAGTAAGTTCCCTCCTTTCTGCATCTTTTCTTCTCGATTCTGCCTCTTCTCGGTTCCCGTGACTGAATTCCGTCCTTGCCTCTATGCAGAAATCTTCCCTGATCTCGTGTCCGCCTGCGCGCCGGCCTTGGCCAAGGCTCGAGCGGCTCGCCTTGAGAAGGGCGAGGCCTCGGACACCAGAGCCGAGATCGAGGACAGCTTGCTGGTGATGAAGGGGCACTTCGAACGCCTAGCCGGCGTGGGCACCGACTTGGTGCGCGTCGGCTTCGCGCTCCACAAGCTGTTCTGGCCTGAAGATGCCGCGCCGACAACGATTGGTGGCCTTGCTCTGAAGCTGCAGAATGTGAAGGCCGAGCTGAAGAAATGGCGCGCCTCGGGAGCTCGGGCGGGTGCTGACTTGATGCTTCTCTGCATCGCCTCCTGGTACGAGAATCTTAACATGGATATCATCCGCGGGAAGCGCAACGATTCCAAGTGGGAGATGGACCCCAGCTGCGTGGCCATGCGCAAGCTGATCGCGTACGAAGTCGCGGAGTGCGCTGAGACGGACGTCTTCATCGACGGCCTCCCCGAGCCCGACACCGAAGTGGAGGAGGACGAGGAAGCGGATGAAGACACAGAGTCCGACTTGGACGGCTTCTTCGATTCGCCTAGAGGCAAGGCCGGGAAGGGGAAGAAAGTCGCCGTCGTGAGTAGCGATGAGGAGGCCGAGCACATCGACACCGCCGCACTCGGCTTCGGCACCTCCTCAGGAGCCGCTCTCGACGACACGGTATTCACTCCTGGTCAAGCCTCTGGTGCTTCTTCAACCCCAGGGCCTATCTCGGTGGCCACGGCTACTTCCGACCAGGTAGTCACCGAGCGCGACGTCGAGATGGAAGAGTCCGCCACCGTCCAGTTGGAGGCGGATGCCACCCATGCCAGCGCCGAAGAAGAACCCGCAAGGACAACTGCCACCAACTCGGAGGCAGAGGCAACCAAGACCACCACAGAAGATGCAGCAGCCAAGGCCAGCGCCTGACAACACTGCCTCCTCCACATGATTTTACCTGCACACTTTTTACTTGAACACTTATCAGATCCCCGGGATGCCGGGAGCAGATGTATCAGACTTATTTATGCTTTTCTTGCTACTCAATTTTATTTCCACTTGTTATCTTTAATTTAATCATTTTGAGCAGACCTGGCTCAATGCCGGGTTGCGTTTCCATGCGAGAACCCGAGTTGCATTTCTTATTCACCCTATCTTTTCATCTCTGCTCTACCCGCAACTTGTTGCTTTTTTGGTATTCGAGTCACAAGAATCGAAGAGTAGAGCTGTAAATACTTAGCCGCTTAGAAACAATCATAGTAACGCAGCCCACCACTTAGCCGAAAAGACGAAACAGAGAACAAAAGTAACAAACACTCTACTCGGTTCCTGCACTCTTTCTTCCTTAGCGATTTTCGTGTGCTCATTGAACTTTTGCTTGTTCTGTTGCTTGCCATGAAGCCGGGTTTTGGACAGCAGCAGAGTCGAAGAGTTGGCATATAGGTTTAGACACAGTACTCAATACGCTTACGAGTTCTGAAGTGGAGCAACCGAATAGACAAAAGGTAAAGCCGAGTAAAAACACTTAGAACAATTTTGGACGAGGGCAGTCCCCGAGAACAATTTCAGATTGCAGAGTAGAATTTCAACTTGGATAAGAGGGTACATACACATCTTTGCTTACGAATGAAAACGACGGAGTAGAGCTACATTCCAAGGGCGCTTGGTTTCCTCTCCAGATTTATCTGCCCTGTTCGCCTGTGGTGGGCGCACATCTACAAGATAGTAAGCATCGTTGTGCAGCGCTTTGCTCACAATGAAGGGCCCTTCCCATGGAGGAGACAACTTGTGCATCCCGGTTGTGCGCTGCACAAGCCTAAGGACCATGTCTCCTTCTCGGAAAACCCTTGGGTTCACCTTTCGGCTATGATAACGCCGCAGGTTTTGCTGGTAGATAGCCGAACGTGACAGAGTCAGCTCTCTTGCTTCTTCAAGCAGGTCAACGTCGTTTTCTCGAGCTTCTCTCGCCTCCACCTCAGTGTAGAGGGCTACTCGGGGGGAGTCATGCTCTAAGTCTATTGGCAACACGGCCTCAGCCCCGTATACCAAGAAGAATGGCGTGTAGCCGGTTGACCGGTTAGGGGTAGTCCTTAGACTCCACAACACCGCTGGCAACTCGTCTAACCAACACCCAGGTGTTTTCAGCAGTGGCTCCATCAGTCTTGGCTTGATGCCTGCCAGTACCATACCATTTGCTCTTTCAACTTGCCCATTGGAAGCAGGATGCGCGACTGACGCAACGTCTAGTCGGATATGCTTATCTCTGCAGAACCGCACCAGTGCTCCCTCAGCAAAGTTTGTGCCGTTGTCGGTGATGATACTGTGCGGGTAGCCGTATCTCAGGATTATGTCCTTCACGAATTTCACAGCTGTGGCCCCATCACACCTCCGAATAGGTTTCACTTCAATCCACTTGGTGAACTTGTCCACCATGACTAAGATGTGAGTCATGTTGCCTCTAGACGTCTGGAAAGGCCCAACCATGTCCAAGCACCAAACAGCAAATGGCCAGGTGATAGGAATTGTTTTCAACTCGGAAGCAGGCATGTGAATCTTACTTGCGAACATCTGACAGCCAGTGCACTTCCTCACGATGTCCTCAGCTTGCTGCAGTGCTGTGAGCCAATAGAATCCATGCCGGAAAGCTTTCTGGACCAGCGCCCGAGAAGAGGCGTGGTGCCCGCATTCTCCTTGGTGTATCTCTATCAGGATCTCTTCTCCTTCTGCTGGATCCACACAACGTTGCAGCACGCCAGTGGCACTTCTCTTGTGCAGGACATCTCGGACAATGGTGTAGCCCTTGGATCTTCTCTGAATCTGCCTCGCAGTCACCTCATCTTCAGGTAGAGTGCCGTCCCTTAGAAAGGATAATATGGGCATAGCCCAACTCGGTGTCTCCCGTATGGGAAACACTGGTTCGTCCAGTTCCATTGGGACAGGCTCTTGTGGTTGCTCAGGAGGGGTGGGAGCGCTTCTTTGCAGCCCAGATCGATTGGCGAGAACTTCCTCAATGAATGCGACAGCCTCCGGGTTGAGGGCGGCAGTCCCCGAGTAAGGAGTGGCAGTCCCCGGGTAGGGAGTGGCAGTCCCCGAGTAAGGAGTGGCAGTCCCCGGGTGCGGAGTGGCAGTCCCCGAGTAGGGAACGGCAGTCCCCGAGTAGGGAACGGCAGTCCCCGAGTAGGGAACGGCAGTCCCCGAGTAGGGAACGGCAGTCCTCGAGTAGAGGACGGCAGTCCCCGGGTTTCCTGCAGCACTCTCCCAGTCAATCTCCATTGGATCAGATTCTTCACTTGGCAGAGAAGGGACAAATATAGACTCCGAGTTGGGAGAAGGCTTGATGGATGGCTTCCTCAAATGCTCCAAGGCGATTCCCGCCGGGATGGATTGCCGAGAAGATCCCAACTTGGACAACTCATCTGCTGCTTCGTTCTCTGCTCGGTGAATGTGTTGGAACTCACAACCCTCGAAGAACCCAGTCATAGACTGCACCAGGAAGCGATACGATGCCATGTTGGCATCCAAAGCATCCCAGGTGCCCGAGACTTGCTGCACCACCAGATCTGAATCACCATAGCATATGATGCGCTGCACGCCAACCTCCTTTGCTACTCGCAAACCATGCACCACTGCCTCGTACTCTGCAACATTGTTGGATGCCTTGAAATGAATTTGCAGCACATACTTGAGTTGATCTCGTTTAGATGACGTAAGCACAACACCAGCACCAAGGCCTTCTTTCACCTTTGAGCCATCAAAGTGCATCTTCCAGTAATTGGAAACTAGAGCAGGAGGCTCATACTGCACCTCGGCCCAGTCCACAAGAAATTCCGCCAGGATCTGAGATTTGATGGCGTCTCTTCTCGCATACGCGGGAGCATACGCGGCTAGCTCAATCGCCCACTTGGCTACTCTGCCACTCGCCTCCTTGTTGCCCATGATATCCGAGATGGGGGCAGAGCTCACAACTGTGATAGGGTGCTCCTGGAAATAATGCTTCAGCTTCCTAGCGCCCAGGTACACGCCGTAGGTCATCTTCTGGTAATGCGGGTAGTTTTGCTTTGAACTGGATAGCACTTCACTGAGATAATATACTGGGCGCTGCACACTCTTGCCCTCTTCTTCCTGTTCCACCACAATCACCACACTGACTACTCGGTTGGTCGCAGCAATGTATAGCAGCATTGGCTCCTTGGGTAGCGGACTAGCCAAGATGGGAGCACTAGCCAGCATTGCTTTCAGCTCATTGAATGCCACATCCGCTTGCGGAGTCCAGACAAACTTGTCACTTTTCTTCATCAGTTGGTACAGAGGCAGGGCCTTCTCGCCCATTCGACCCAGGAAACGGCTCAGGGATGCCAAACAACCTGTGAACTTCTGCACATCTTTCAGTGATCTCGGTAAAGACATGCTCTCAATAGCTTTTATCTTAGAAGGATTGGCTTCAATGCCCCGACTAGAAACCAGAAAACCGAGTAGCTTTCCAGCCGGTACACCAAAGGTGCACTTACTCGGATTCAGTTTCATTTTGTACTTGCGTAGGTTAGCAAAGGTTTCCTCCAGGTCGGCAAGCAGAGTATGTGTTTTATTCGTTTTGATGACAATGTCATCTACGTACACCTGCACATTCTTGCCGAGCTGGTCGTGCAAGCATTTCTGCATGCATCTCTGATAGGTTGCACCCGCATTCCTCAAGCCAAAACACATGACACGATAGCAATAAGCCCCGTACGGGGTAATGAAAGCAGTCTTTATTTGATCAGCAGGGTTGAGTGCAATCTGGTGAAAACCAGAGTAGGCATCTATGAAGGACAACAGTTCACAACCAGCAGTGGAATCGATCACCTGATCGATGCGAGGTAGCGGGAAAGGATCCTTGGGGCATGCCTTGTTCAAGTCGGTGTAGTCGACGCACATGCGCCATGCAGTGGCAGCCTTGGGATCCTCCTTCTTCTTCTCGACCATGATCGGGTTGGCTAGCCAATCCGGATGCAGCACCTCCATGATGAAATTGCTTATCAGTAACTTGGTGATCTGGTCACCAATGGCCTTCCTTCTCTCATCTCCGAAACGGCGCATAGCCTGCTTCACTGGTTTGGCGTCAGGACGCACATGCAAAGAGTGCTCAACCAACTCCCTCGGGACTCCTGGTAGATCTTCATTGGACCAGGCGAATACATCCCGATTCTCACGGAGGAAGTGGATGAGCTCGCTTTCCTATTTCTCCGCCAACCCGGAGCCAATGATGGCTACGCGGTCGGGGAACTCGGGGTCGACCTGGACCTTCTTTGTCTCCTTGGCAGCTTCGAAAGCAGTACCGTGCTGGGTACTCGGCACACCTTGTGCGCCAGCTTGTGCGGACTGAGCCATGGCCACCACCTCGTACATCTTCTTCTTCTCGACAGCAATCACCATCGACTCCGCCAACTGGGAGCTAGCAGAGGCACACTCCATGGACTTCTTGTAATCTCCAAAGATGGTGATGATGCCATTGGGACCAGGGATCTTCATCTTCAGATATGCCACATGTGTAGAGGCCATGAACTTGCTCAGAGCCGGCCTGCCGAGTAGAGCATGATAGGGGCTCTGATGATCCACCACCTCGAACTGCAGGCGCTCTGTGCGGCAGTTCTCCCGGGTACCGAATAGCACATCGATCCACACTCGGCCAATCGGGTTGCACGAGATCCCGGGCACAATGCCATGGAAAGTGGTCTTTCTAGGCAGCATCATGTTCTCGGCCAGGCCAAGCTTCTCAAGTGTGTCCTTGTACACAATGTTGATGCTGCTGCCGTTGTCGATTAGCACCTTGCTGAACCTCACATTCTTCTCGGGGCCCAGGAAGGTAGGATCCAGCACCAAGGCATAGCTACCCGGATTGGGCATCACCTTGGGATGATCTGCTCGGGTCCACCTGATCTCCTGGTCACACCAATACATGTAGTGAGGGACAGCAGGAATCACTGCATTGACCTCCATGGCCCGGCTGTGCTGTGATTGCTTGTCGACTGGCTCATAGGTGAAGATCATGTAGCTCTCATGGTGCTCTTGGTACTGATTGGAGCCATTGCCCCCATTGTTGCCATTGTTGTTGTTGCCCTGATAGTTGTTGTTGCCTCTGTTGTTGTTGTTGCGGTTGTAGTTGTTGTTGTTGTTGCGGTATCTCTCATTGTTGAAGTTCTGGTTGACTCCTAAAGCCACCTGGTTCACATTCTCTCTTCTCGGGTACACTGGCGGCCGAGCTGCGGGTGCGCGAGTGGGCTGCACATTGGCATTGGCTGCTGGCAGGGGAGGAGGAGGAGGCAAGCCATCACTCTTGATTGCCTCCCACCACTCGCACTGCCGAGTAGTGTGGTTAGCAGGCCTCGAGGGGTGGTGAGTGTGAAAGCTGCATGGGCCATCCTTCATGTCATCGAAGACAAACTTCTTCGGCTGCTCGGAGTTCCCGCTACCCGACTGAGAGGTGCGAAATGGCTTCTTGTTGCCTTGGCCCTGGTTCTGGTTTTGCCCGTAGGCTCCAGCAGGTTTTTGCCTTTGGCTGCCACCAGCTCCAACAGTCACTGCATTCACCTCCTCGGGATCATACCGATTGTCTACTCGGCGCTTGTTGCAGAACTCGTTGCGCTTGCTGTTGCTGAAGTTTCTTCTCGGCTCAGAGGAGTCCATCAATGGCTGAGTAGGATCACCAAGTGCGTACTGATCCGCAATCTTGATGGTCTCCGCCAGAGTGTTCGGCATCTCCCTCTGCAGTCTCTGCCACAACATACTGCCATGCCTGCATCCCTGCGCAAACCAAGTGATGGCCTGTGCTTCATTCACACCCTCACAGGTGTTCCTCAAAGTGCTCCACCGAGTAAGATACTCGCGGTCCGTCTCGTCTTCTCGCTGCCTGCAAGCTGATAGCTGCTGTGGCCTATTCGGCCTCTTGTATGTGCTCGTGAAGTTGCTGATGAAGGCATCCGAGAAGTCCAGCCAGCAGTTAATGCTGTTCTTGGGCAAGTTGTTGAGCCAAGTGCGGGCTGGACCCTCTAGCATCTGTGGAACATAGCGCACAGCCCATCTTCTGTTGCCATTCGCGATATGGACCGCGGTGACATAGTCATTGAGCCAATCTTCCGGCTTGGTGCTGCCATTGTAGCTCTTGGTGCCTCTTGCAAGCTGGAAGTTCTTCACGGACGGCTCGTTCATGATGCGCGGGCCAAAGCACTCGGGGCCAGGGGGACCCGTGCTCTCCAGCCACGCCGACAAGCTGATCCGGTCCAACTGATGCCTCGCATCTCCAGGCGCCAGCACGCGCTCACCAACACGGTCATGAATATCATAGCCAGCCATCTCCATAGCCGAGTAGCCATCATCATACCTGTCCACCTGCACAGCTGCAGGCTGCTCCACTGGGTTGGCGACTGGCGCCACTGCGCGCGGCTGCTGCCTCTGCCGAGTAGGTTGAGCTGCGGGTTGCCGAGAAGGGCCTGGACGCGCAGCATCTCGGGCACGGCTTTGAGCTTAATGGGCTTGAGAGCCTGCTCTTGCAGCGTTGTGTTCCTGCCCGGGCTGCTGCGGCACAGTAGGCTGTTTCACGGCAGCAGCCGGGTCATACACCTGCATTTGCCTGTCTCTGCCCGAGCGCCCGCTGCGGCTCTTCTCGCGGCTGGGATGCGGAGACGAGGCCTGATCGTTAGATCTAGCCGCGTGCGAGTGAACCACCTGCGAAGCCCCAGCACCCGGGTTGGCCTTCCGGAACTCCTCGTTCTGCCTAGCAGCCTCCAACACCAACTCGTTGAGTCTTTCCTGCTGCCTAAGACGCGCTTCGCCATCCAGGCGAGGCAACTCGGCAGCTACAGCCTCTGCAGCTCTAAGTGTCTTGGCGGGTGTGCTGTACCTTGGCCTTGTGAAGGTGTTCGCGGTGGCGGAGTGAGCGGGCCCCTCCGCAACTGTTGCCATCTCGACACCCAAGTTGCGCCGCGTAGCGCCTACTCTGCTAGGCCTCCTGGCGACTGGCGTGAAGCCGTGAGCCTTGTTGTACTCGAGCTGGTCTAGACTCAGCTCGAGCCTGATCTTGTCCAACTCCGCCTGCTCGGCAAGCAGCTCCTGGCGCTGCCGCTCGAGTTTCTCCCTCACGGCTAGGAGCTCGATGTCGGTGGGGGTGGGCATGCCAGGTCGCGTAGCTGACGCGGGAATGACCGTAGACGTGGAAGGCGGCAAGTTGCTCTCCTTCTCATAGGGCTGGTGAACCCTGCCACCAGCCGGTGCATCAGTCTCCTCGACGACGGCCGCATCGCCAGTAGCGGCTGCGCCAGTGTTTGCCGCCAAGCCCGTCACCATCACCTCAGCGCAGTTCGCAGAGCGGCGCGCGGGCTTTCCGCGTGCAGCAATCACCGCGGGAGGATCCGCCGCGTCATGCACCAGCTCGGGGTACGCGCAGTTGGCGACGGTGGCGACGTAGACGAGGTGAGAGCCGAAGGAGATCACCGAGCCGCCCTCAGGCATGGCCATGCCGCCGAAACAGCCGGCGTTGTCGGTGACGAAGTCGAAGGAGCCGAATCTGTGGACAAGGCCACAGACCACGCGCTCCGCTGAAGAAGATCCCGTCCGAACAGAAACTCCAACCAGCGCCGCTGGTTGCCCCACGGTGGGCGCCAACTGTCGTGGTGGTGTCACGGCAGATGCCATGGGATGGCTAAAGATGTGGGGACGAAGGACGCTGGAGGTGCTCGGGGAGGGATCACGCGACGAGTAGCCGCGTGAGGTACGAAGTAAACACTGCAAACAACACGATCTACCCAGGTTCAGGGCCCTCGTGAGGAGGTAAAACCCCTACTCCTGCCTTTCTTTGTGTATTTTGGTATCTCACCGAGTAGCCACAGTACAAGGTTCTTGCTACCGAGTAGCCAGTCTCCTCTAGATGATGAACTAGATCAAGAACTTAGGGTTTCCAGCATGCAATCTCTAGGGTTCCGCCCTCACGCAGGAGGCGGCGGGGCACCTTATATACATGGTGCCCAGCCGGATACGTCCAAACATGGACAAGTGTCGACATAGTGTGCACATCGTCCTTCTTCCGGGTTCCCGCTGACAGCTTTGGTTCCTAACCTTGGCTGCATCTGGAAAGTCGTTGGGCAAAACAAGGGGACAGACTGGTATCACTGTACCTAAACACAGAGTAGGCCCCCCTTATCCTGCCACGGGCTGCTTCCATGCTGTCACTGTCAGGCAGGCCGGTCCCAGATGAACAGTAGTTCGAATGCTGCCAAGTACGGACCCAGGATACGCGGGATCCTGTGTCAGAACGGCTCCTTTGACTTTCTGGCCCGAGTAGGTTCCCGCCAATTGTTCCCGCCAATTGTACTCGGGCCAACTCCTCTACTCGAAAGGACAGGACTTGATTGATATCTCCTCCTGGTCATCTTGGGGTGAGACCGAGTAGCAGTCGACCGGGTAGCGAGTACCGGGTAGTCGGCTACTCGACCAAACCTCTCTTCTGTAAGACGCCTTTACCACTTGCCTTTACCCTACTCGGGGGTAACCCCCCGACATAAGGTTTACCAATTTTGGAAATTTATTTATTAAGTTATGGAATTTTGGTTCCTTAAAGGTGTTACACAAGCATTTGTTGTTTTCACCAATTTTAATTGTTCAAAATAGATAACAAAGTTCATATTTGGAAAGAACACAAAATTTTAGGTGGAATACATGTTTCAATTATTGAAAAAGGAAATAGAATGAATTACTTATGAATTAAACAAGTTTAAACAAGATTTAATTGAATTTAATTCAAGTATGAATTTATTTGAATTTTTTATTTGGTTCAAAACATTAATTCAAATTCATATTTGAAAAGTTTACACTTTCTGGTTTGAAAACATATTTTATATGGTCAAAAATAATTTAATTTGAGCAAGTTATGAATTTAGCAATTTTAAATGAAATAAACAAGGTTTAAATTATTTAACCAATTTTAATTATTCAAAACATGAAACAAATTTTATATTTGAAAAGGTGGTTTAATTTAACATGGAAAACATATTTTATTTGTGTTATTTGAGTTAATATTGAATTAGTTATGGAATTAAGCAAATGTGAAAAGAATTGTTTGAATTTGAAATTTGAAAATATTTGAAATGCTCAAAACAGAAAACAAATGACTTAATTAGATAGAGAATTAAATTTGGTTCAGAAATCATATTTTATTTATATTATTTGGAGTTGGGATTCAAAAGTTATTTGAGTTGGGAGTTTAGGGACTAATCTATAATATTAACTGGACTGGGATTAAAAGAAAAATGGGCAGAAAATTTAGCTGCACCGCGCAGTGACCTACACAGGCCACTGCCAGTGGGGCCAGCGCCACTGTGGCGCCTAGGTGGCAGGCTAGGGGTCTACGTGGCCGCCAAGGCCACTGACGCGCGGGCCCAGCGCGGGTGCGCGTGGAAGGGAAAAAAAGGGGAGGCAAATGTGCCTCCCGCGGGACTCGAACCGGCGAGGTGGTGCTCGCGCGCAAGGGGCTGTTGCCAGTGCGGCTCTGCTCAGTTGCTTGTCAGGTATAGGAGCAGGTTTGGGTATATTGTTCAGTAGCGGTTAACTGAATTTTTTTGTGGGTGCAGGTTCAGGTGCGGAACTGAATCTTCTCTGCAGTTTTGGTAGCTGACAGCGAGGGCGGACGGAGGGCGCCGGCGGCTCGCTGCCCGCTGCCGCGGTGGCGCGCGTGCGTGCGGTGGCCGACCGTGCTGTGGGTGGTCGCGAGCGAGGGCAGAGAGGGGAAGAGAGAGGGAAGAGACGAGGGCGGAGGAGCTCACGGCGATGGAACGGAAGGAGGGGTCGGTGGCGACGGTGGCGGAAAACGGGGACGGCGGCGGCGACTCCCTAGCTCCCGGGGTAACCCGAGGATACGGCGAGGTAGAGGGAAGCCTGGCGGTTCCGTTCCCGGCCCTAACACGGCCGGGAGGGCACCGTGGCGGCGGCGACGAGCCGGAGGGGAAGGCGGCGGTGATGGCCTTTGGTTACAGAGAGGAGAGGGCGGAGTGCAGAGAGAGAGAGCGGAAGGGAATTGGCGGCGGTGCGAGGTAGAGAGGGGTGGAGAGATTAGGGCAACGAGGAGGGGTCGAGCTCAGCTAAAAAGAGAGGAGGGCGAGCTCCTGGCCGTCCTTCTCTGCAACTGCTAACGTGGACAGGCTCATCTGCCTGCCGTACAGAGGTAGGAGATGAGCGAGGGGGTACCAGGCCTTTGGTAAGTTGGGCTGGCCCAAAGGGCTGGATGCCCTTTCCCCCTTCCCTTTTCTTTATATCTTTTTCTTCTTTTTATTTTTTTTTGCAGATTTAGAAAAAGAGAAAGAAGAGATGGTTTTAGGGTTAGAGAAAATTTAGGAAAAAAATTGTATTGATTTACTTATTATAAAAACAGCAATGCAACATTTTGTTCCCCAAATAAATTTTATTGATGTTGTTGTTTGGAAATTAAATGATTTTAATTGAATTTTGATATTAATGAATAAGTGAAACTTAATCAATGTAAAGTGTTTAATTTCAAGTTTTAATGGAACAATTTATTTGTTTGTTTTGTAGTTTTTATTTGAAACATGTAACATAACAAGTATGAACAATAATTTGAATTTTGTTTGGAATTCATATAGAAAACAAATGGAAACAAATGAAATCAAATGCAAAACAAATGCAAACAAAAGCAATGACTATGATGACATGATGCAAAGCATAACTTAACAAGAAATAAAACATTCTAGGGGGATTTTTTCATACTTGGGATGTTACAAAAGGGCATATGATTCCCTCCTACATTGATCTTGGGTGATCAATGTCAACATGATTAAGAGACTAATGTAGTCATCTAGTGTACACAAGAACTTAGTCCCTACAGTCGGTTTAGTTGAAGCACCGACATCTTGATCCACTCTCTGAGGCAAAACCTTATTGGATCAATCGAACATTGAAGTAGGGATATTATCTAAACATTTAATCGTGGTGGGCACCAAGCCTTATCAGGCCATCTACCGCTTGGTGTCAATTGGTTGTCTACTGGTGAAAAATTGGTGTCAAGACATCCTAGACCAAGATCTTAGCCTCATAAAAAATCAGCACCCAAATAGTTCAGAAGATGCCCTTGTACAACCAAGTGTCGCGTACAAGAAATGAGCTTGTACAATGCACAACATTGTGTAGGGTCACCTCCAAATTCTTACATTGTATGAAAGTATAATCATGGGCTAATCAGCATCTGGAAGACCGCACCACTCAATAGATGATCGATTAATACCAACAACAATTATATTGGATCAAACATCACATATATATCGGATCAATCAATACATCTAAACGGACACAAAACAAAGTGCACATTACCGAGATAACCAAGAGTTGTAGCACATGGATTAACATAGAGCAAATCAGCCAAATAGCCCAAAATAATTAACCCTAGACGCATATCAAACCCTAAAACCACGTAGATCAGCTATGTGTGTCAACCTACGTTGAATAACATACTCGGATCTAAACATCTACACATCATCGGAGTGGGAAAAGAGTTGGAGATAGTCTTACAACCATTGTTGAAACCGACGATAAACACAGGATGCAGCGCGGTCAATGATGACACGATGCACCGCTGCCAAGGAAGAAGAGGTCACCGGTCTTCCGCTTGCATCTCCTTTAGATCTGTGAGCCGTCGGGTTGTGCTACTGCCGTAGGTCGGGGAATCGACGATGGCAAGAGGTGAGAGAAGAGGGCAAGTGGAGTGAGCGATGACGCGATTTATGATGCTTGTTCCTGAAGGGACGCACCCGTCTCCCGCGTGTACGCGAGCATGCAGCGCTTGCGCCCCGCTCCGCCCGGCCCTGAAAAAACTACCGATTCAGACGTTTCCACATGGCCTGGCTCGGCGGTGCTTTGACGCACGTGCCGGTCTGGCCCAGAGCCTCGCACAGACAACCAAACGCATGTACCTCGCAGCTGGCAGGACTGGTTTGCATGTATGCAGGCTACCAAACACACCCATGGCCGATGCACCAGGCACCAAACCAGCTGACCAAGCCACGACATCTCCGACACCAAGCAGACCATGCTTGAGGGAAAGATGCAAGAGTGATTAATCGACGGCGCAGAAAAGCACACTACTCCATCTAGTTTCAAGGATTCATGGAGAACTCGTTGGCACTCAAGCATCTTTCCCAACCAAGGAGTGCGGGCACATATATAGATCAAGAAGCAGCCTTGTCCAATACAAGATCCAAATGCAACTACTCAACCAATGGACTGCCTCACAGAAGAGTCGCTTCTTCAGTGCCAGCTCCGCTCATCTACATTAACACCTACTGAGTTGGCTCAACGACCTTGAAGACACCCCCTCTAAATACTGAAGTACCTAATGCTGTTAATCATCATATCAAGCGTGCTTGAGGATCATCCGAATACAACGTTGAATAAACCACTATATGAAGAACTAAAGGCGCATGTAATTGATTAAAGCAAAGTACTCAATTGGCGGCCTTGAGGAACATCTGTTATGCTATGATGAGACGATGACCAAGACACATACACTTCCTTGAATCAAGGGCTTATCCTGATGTACATGAATATTTGTCGAAGAACGACGTTGAAGATAGTATGGTATGAAGACCAAATGATGCATTCTCTTGGATGAAGACATAAACTATCGTACGTAGTGCATGAAGACTCAAGACACTATGTAATACTGGAGCAGTTGATCGAGTGCAAATGAAGACTTGAAGATGACATGATTGAGGACCGTAGTACTCTTTTTATAGTTTGGAATCTTATAGGAAAACCCGTATTATCAAGAAGGGGATAGATATTCAATGACATAAGTGGATTTTTTCATGTGCTCAAACATGCTCATTCTATGCAACAAGTTCCTCTGGAAATATCTCTAGGCATCAGTCAACTTTAACAGTTTGAGACACTAGGTTGAACACATGGTTGAAGAATAAGGTTGTGGCCTAATAAACATGTGTTGATCATGGTGCCTCGGGTTGTGGTTGATGCTTAGGAGTTAGATCTCCATTGGCATGATTGAATCTCTAGATGACCATTGCATTCTTGCACAACATCATCTTTGTTGGGACTCCAAAATCACTTCGGTTCATTTGCACAAGACACTGGATTGAAGACGAGGTTGAAGAAGAAGGCTATGACCTATCTATGTTGAGTATAGTGCCTCATGTGCTCGATAAGTGATTCGTCTAGCGGTCAAGAATCAGTCCACTCTGATTGCTGGAGATGCTGAATTGAATAATTGGTTGAAGACAGAGGCTATGATCTATATATATACCCGTGTTGAGTTCAACACCTCAATTATGAAAAGGTGCTTCTGCTAGAAACTTGTTATCAGTATGCTTTAATAGATTGAGAAGTTGTACTCAACACGAGGTTGCAGCATAGGCCTAGCCTAGTAGACATGTGTTGAGTTCAGCATCTTATGTGATGAAAAATAATTATGGTTGACTTTGAGCTTCATGACAATTGTATGAAAACTCTATGTGGTTGATCTCGTCCTCATGTACAAAAGCTCAAAAGAGTACATTCTTATCTGAGGTCAACCACAACCAAAGACTAGCCGTTGTGATCACGCATACACAACCACATTTTCCCAACGGCTAGATTTTCCAAGTGCCTATAAATAGCACCTTGACCCCAATGAGAAAGGTTGGCGAATTGGACGATGGATACCGAATTGCACATCTTGTTCCACAACTCTCTCATCTATCCACCTTTAACCACTGATATAGTGAGTGAGAACCTAGAATGACCGTGCATACCAAGTACACATATATATGCGAGATGATCATCCCTGTTACTCTTGGAGATTTGGAATCTCCTAAACAGTTAGGTGTCATCCGTTTAGCGTCCAAGGTGTGGACAACCATGGTGTAGTCTTTGACCGTTTAAGGTGTGGAACTGTGGTTTAGCCGAGGCAAGGTTTGGTGATCACCCATCGAAGATCTGCCATCAGTGATCACGTTAAGCGGGTGAATCTTGACCAACAGAGAAGAAGGCTTTGCTCACGAGAGAGTGATGCTATCATGCAAGTGGGTAATACTTGCGGGTCAGCTGGCGATGCATGCGTGCATAGCCTCGTCAAACAAATACGCCTCTTCAAACAAAGACGTAAATTTGGTGTCAACAACTTTCTTGTACACTTGTTTTCCTTACCAATATGACGTTTTACACTATAATTATTCATGGTATGCTCGATCATTAGACTTAATGGAACAAAATCACACTATAGTTGGGGGACAAAAGTATATATTTGAAGGAACAAATCGCATCTATGTGTGAAGAAATAGTAGAATATGGGAACATAAAAAAAGGACAGTGCAAAATTACAAGTACAAAGAGAACTAGGCTAAGTGGAAAAAGTTTGGCATTCATGGAAACCTATCATTACAAATGACAATGGGAGGAACATGAATAAAAAAATAGAACTCGGAGAAAAAGGCACGGATACAAGGGGAACACAAAATTAGATCATGTGAAGACAAATTTTAACAGACACGGAACAGTTATCTAAAACATACTTATTATATTTCGATACGGAGTGAGTGCTATATACAACAGGGGAAGAAATGAACGGAAAACCAAGACTAAAATAAAGAAGAAGAAGAAAAAAGAAATGCTCACATAAATAAAAGGAACAAAGGAACGAACGGTAAACACGTTTGTTATGAACAAAATCCACGCGCTGCCGACGAGAGTCCAATGGGCCGGCGCATACAGGCGCGCACGTGGGCGATTGGGTGGTACAATTCGCTCGCGCGATAGGGAGCAAATTCCCGCTGCAGGCCTTTCATTTCTTTCTCGCTGTAAGCAAGCAAATGGGCCCAAATCGCTTGATTCGATCAGCCCACCACGTCTGTTCCTGCCGAGGCACGGTATTCTGCATTTCTGCTCTGGAGTTTCCCCGACCGACACGTGGATTTCATGCTGAAGCCCTGAAGGATATGGCGGCTGGGATGACGCGGAGAACGTGGGCAAGGGCAACAAATCTAGTGGAACGTGTGGCCGACGCAACTGAGTTCAGTTGGAGGTGACGTCTTGTTTGTTTAGCTTTCCTCACATTCTCTCTCGACGCAAATGTCAGTACAAATAAGAAAAAGAGAGGAAGAAGTTGCGGCTCGAAAGCAGATCAGCTCAACAATGGCCTTTCGGTTCTGGAGAGGGTACACCGTACACATCTCGTCCCCTCGGCCTCTCCGTCGAGTGCCATGAATATCAAAGGCAGCAGCTCGTGAAAGTTGCGAATGTCAAACATTCTTTTATTCTCGGTGGATATGCCCTTACTGAGTTATTTTGGAAACATCAGCTGAGAGCACTACTTGTAACCGGTCATCAGATTCTTGCCGAAGCGTTAGTTTAGAGCGTAGGTTAAATCGAGTTTTTTAGTCTAGGTCACAGAAGCTTCAGTTGAAAGCACTACATGGATATGCCAAGGAAAATATGCCGCCGCAGTCCGTAGACAAGACGAAATCCGTGTACTACCGTTGATACTCAAGCCGGGCACACCTGCCCGATTATTTTTATTTAGCTTAACACTTGTATTCTTCTTCAGTCTTCGCATTTGTTAAGGTGACTTCCTTTTGCAACTGCATTCAACGAAGAAATTTCTTAGGAGATCTAGGCTTGCTTCCAGATAGACTCATAGACACGCCATCGTACTCACCTGCTTGCAATTCTTTTTGGCCCGGCCGTGGTTTCTTCCACGTAACGACACTAAATGACATGACATCGTACAAGTCCTTATCCAAGGTAACTTCGTAACGTTCAACGATGACAAGTGACAACATGTCCTTATCCTATTTCCTGTTCGATCCAAGCACTGAATGCTATCCACAATGTTTTTATTTTATATAAACATTATGTAGCGGGCAATTATAAACTTTACTATTGAAGACCAAATCGTTCCTAGTAGTCCAAATTGACTAAGGCACAAAATATTGTCCATGGATATTAATTGGCACCGCTCCTGGAAACTTCAAAACCGAATAGTAATCTACTCCTTCCGATTGTCACAAATGAACTAGTCTCGTACAACTTGTAGGTATGACTTCCGACACTTTTTTTAGCATTGGAGGTAGTACTTAAAACTAACATGAGGCAGGAACCCTGCTACACTATGAGAATCAATGAAGACGCCGACGGCCCTACTACCGTCGGGGAAAGCCCTATCCCCGTCGGGTATGCCCCGTAGGCCTTTTGCTCCGTCGGCGTATCCATCCCATCAGTGTAAACTGCGCCGACGGGGAAGCCGTCGGCGTATAGGCGGGAAAAATCTTTTAATTTTTTTTCATTTTTTTTTTGAATTTTTTCTGTATTTTTTATTTCACTTGTTTAACCACTTAATCATACTACAGTCACATTTATTTTCATCTTTAACCATTTTTAAATTTTTATCTAAATTACTCGCTTCTACTAACACTTCTCGATCGGTCACCCATCATGAGATTGCTCCAGCCCCAGCACACTTAACTTCGTAGTTCCTTCCCCGTGAGCTACCTAGAAACAACGGATGTGTTGCTGACAATATTATCCAATCAATCCTGTTAACTCTTGGACTATCTTGTCACACTCTTTTATTTTGTGAATTCAAACAATTCTTTAAATAAAAAATAACTAATAATAAACTAGAATTTAAATAATCTTGAATTTAAAAAATAATTAACATTTTTGCCTTTTCTATTTAATATTGAATAATTTATATCTATAAATCCGTAAATCAAAATTTGACAAATAATATGTCTATATCGATTAGAAAAATGAGAGAAATTCAAATATGACATATATATAATATTTTTCATCATGTATAAGACTTTTTATCCTTTTCATTGTAAAAATAAATCTATTTTCCATTTTCCGAGTGAAAAAATGGTTTTTTTTTTGTGAAGGACCAAACACAAATATGTTGCAAAACTTGAGAGTTACAGTTTTTGAAAATACTAGACCATGTTATATGTACAAATAACTAATTTGTTTCATATGAAAATGTTTTCATCCACCTCTTTTGAAAAACACAAGTTTCTGCCGATTCCGCTGGAAACTGGTCAAATTTGAACTACAGGTACCTCATAGTTTGCTCAGGATTTATGGAAAAAATCATTTTTAGGTACACAACTACCTATTTCATCATAGATACACCAAGAGTTTCTCAATATTCAACCCGTAGCTACGAACGGTCATGCACGTCGTCTTGACTTTTTTCTCAAACCGGCTTGGAAAATTCCCAAAATTTGAAAACAACCCAAAATGATGCAAGACCTTCGCGTGGTGTCATTATATATGTCCTACTATACACCAAAAATAATAAACTTGGAATACGACAATTGTGTTGAAAATATGTTCACGAAAATAAGCTATCTCCTCCGAACATTCAAGGGTTTTGGGCCAAATGATGGGTGTTATGGTCAAATCCATGGCATAGTTTGTTTCAATATTCTCATATTACACACAAACATGCATCTTGGAAGCACGGAAAATGTTGACGGAGGAATTTTTCCTTTTCACCGAATAAAAAAACCATTTTCTATTTTCCGAGTGTAAAAATTGTTTTTTTAAGGATCTACCACAAATATCTTGCAAAACTTGAGAGCTACAATTTTTAAAAATACTAGACCATGTTATATGCACAAATGACCAATTTGTTTCATATGAAAAGGTTTCCATACATCTCTTTTGAAAAACACAAGCTTCTGCCAATTCCGATGGAAACTAGTCAAATTTGAACTATAGGTACCTCATGGTTTGCTCATGATTTTTGGAAAAAATCATTTTTAGGTACACAACTACCTATTTCATCATAGATACACCAATATTTTCTCAATATTCAACCCCTAGCTACGAACGGTCATGCCCGCCGTCTTGACTTTTTCCTCAAACCGGCTTAGAAAATTCCAAAAAATTCAAAACAACCCAAAATGATGCAAGACCTTCGCGTGGTGTCATTATATATGTCCTAGTATACACAAAAAATAATAAACTTCTAATACGACAGTTGTGTTGAAAATGTGTTCACAAAAATAAACTATCTCCTCCGAACATTCGAAGGTTTCAGGCCAAATGACGGGTGTTATGGTCAAATCTATGGCATAGTTTGTTTAAATGTGCCCATATTCAACACAAACATGCATCTTGGAAGCATGGAAAATATTGCTGGAGCAAGTTTTCCTTTTCATTGAATAAAAACAAAATTCTATTTTCCGAGTGTAAAAAAATGGGGTTTTTTGTGAAGGACCTACCATAAATATGTTGCAAAATTTGAGATATACAATTTTTGAAAATAATAGACCATGTTATATGCAAAAATAACCATTTTGTTTCATATGAAAAGGTTTTCATCCATCTCTTTTAAAAAACACAAGTTTCTGCCGATTCCGTTGGAAACTAGTCAAATTTGAACTACATATGCCTCATAGTTTGCTCATGATTTTTGGAAAAACTCATTATTAGGTACACAAATACCTATTTCATCATAGATACACCAAGAGTTTCTCAATATTCAACCCCTATCTATGAACGGTCATGCCCGCCGTCTTGACTTTCTCCTCAAAATGGCGAGTGAGTAAAAAAAAACTAGGATACGCCGACGGTTGCCGTCGGCGTAGCAAAAAAAAAAATAGGCCGACGGGGTTGCCATCGGCGGAGACCAATTTTTTTTTCATTATGCGCTTGCATGCCGGGTCTATGCCGACGGCTCGGATATTTGGCCGTTGGCGTATAAAAGTTCTCCCGTAGTGCTAGCCGCCTCTAGGGGGCCACCCACGCCCTTTGGCTGCATCACCGCCGCTCGGGACCACCCCCATCTTTCGGCTGCATCACCGCCGCCGGAGGAGGATTTAGTGAAGCCGCCCGCACCCTAGGGAAGGTGGCTACGAGGAATTTTTATCCTCTCATGGGGATCTGAAGGCTACACGAGGGGCGCACCGGTGATGCGAGCTGGCGGCGCGAGCAGCAGATCTAAGGCACGAGAGTGCAACATTGGATCTCGGCCGTGC
Organism: Alopecurus myosuroides; assembly: GCA_028641055.1. NCBI lineage: Eukaryota > Viridiplantae > Streptophyta > Magnoliopsida > Poales > Poaceae > Alopecurus > Alopecurus myosuroides. The sequence continues at coordinate 212,081,079 of CM054058.1, read as the reverse complement.
GGGTCAGCTTTGGGTGCTGATGAGTGATCATGGAGGAGGTGTGCGCGCTGCCGGTCTGGGGAGGCCCTAGGTGTGGAGGGATGCACTGGGATGCAGACTGCTGATTGGGGAAGGTCGGGAGCGCTTTTGCTCCATTCTCCTTTGTCCACGAGGTGTTCCCAAGGCTAGGAAGTGGAGGTGGTGACCCTGTAGCAGCGGTTGTGGATTGGTCGCGCATGACATGGCATTTGTCGTGGTGTGAGGTGCCACGATGGTTGTTTCATGTTGTGGAGCTCGGTGGTTGACGACAGGGTCAGGCTACCATCTTGCTTCTCCCCGAGCTTTACGGTTGGGTCGAACTACATGCGAAATCCTTGACAAACTTTGGTCGGTGTGGACAACGACGAACCCTAGGCGTTTTGTTCTCTTTCTTGATTGCGCCGTTGTGGAGTTTTGATCCTGGTTGACGCTAATGGTCCCAAAAATCCTTAGTGAAAACCTAAACTTTGCCGGAGCAGGCAACAGTGATGGACATGTCACTATCTTGTTGGAGGCATCGCCTTAGCGTTATTGGCCCTCGTGATACGATGGGTTCACGAGTAAAAGGAAACTTACCGGTTAACAAGACAAGACAAAGGTATAACCAGAGATTGTTTCCCCACAATACCGAAATCCGTAGTCTCGGGTAAGTTCGGTATTGTGAGTAATGGGAGAATTGTATAATAACCAACAGGTTCAACAGTTTATTCTTATAATATGTGGGAGTCAGTATGAGCATCTATGGCCCAGCTATTAATTATTGCAAAGAAAATAGTTTCCATTTTCATGTCCACGCACTATCGAAACTGTAGGAGAAACACACTTAAGTTAGGGGTCTTTTGTGTATATCAGTAGA